>SNQJ01S0106794.1:10194-29793 GCA_010110895.2 Picea sitchensis | reverse complement strand
TGTCTCCCTCCTTGGTCCTCTCTGAGCATTGTAAATAAAATTGTGATGCATTGCAAAGTGGTTGATCTCTAAATTTCAAAGAAGTTCTTGAACATGATATGTTGTTGGCACCTTTATTAGTAGATTTCAGGTTCCTCCTACCTGGACTACGTATAGACTTCAACTCTACTTCAAACTCCTTGCCATATGTGCATTGTAAAATCAACAAGGATTTAGATGCCAGAGTCTTAGAAAGAGAGTCAATCCCAAAAAGAAGGGTTTCTACAAAAGGAAGTAGTCATAAAAATCTAAGGCTAAATTTTCAAGATAATGCTTCAGCATAAGGGTACTAGAATGGTTGGTTCCCTTTCTCCAACATTTGAACCCAATTTATACTATCACAAGTTGGTTAAGTTTGTTGACAATAACAATTAGGATTGTACAGTTGCACGGATCTCGTAAACCCTGCTTAGGAGTGCATAATTAATGTTGATTTTTTACTTTTTACAATTTTTGGAAGACACCCTACCTTTCTTAAAGGAAGCACATGGGTACTAGTGCATTTATCAAAGGAAGAATGTGGGTATGAGGTAAAAAAACAATTTAACATATGTTTTGTGTGGATCAAAGACATTCAATGGCTAATATATTGGGAAACAAGGAATCCATGGACACTGGCAACCAAATAATGTTATAACATGAGGTTCTTTCAACTTCCAAACAAATATCCTTTAAGGATTTGGTTAAAAAAATTCTTCAACTACAAAAAAATGCTTCAATCCCTCCTTTTCCTATACATATATCGTGGAAAAAGATAAAGTTGTTCCATAGATGGAGATCACATAGTCGGAGATCACTCATCTCCAAAAAACTTTTCATTTGCATATTTAATGGTTTAATGGTTATTGGCCTCCTTCATCGGCGTTGTACCAATGGATCCACTCAACATGGAAAAAAAATTATGAGATTCCTCTCTTCTCCAAAGGTGTTTTTTTAATTCATATTTTCAATCATGCTACTTATAAGAAGGTTTTAGAGGAGGGTCCCTAGTTTTGGGGAAGAGTGGCGATTTTTATATCTCGATTTCCAAATGTTGATCCTAACTCTATGTCAATTACTAGAATGATAGTTTGGTTACACCTACCAAATTTTCCATTTCATTCTTAATGGTATATTATATCAATTTTTGAGGATATTGAGAATACTTTGGGCAGTTACATAAAAGCAATTTTGGAGATTTATAAAGATATGGTGTACATACAACTACATCTATTTTGAAATGGACCTGAGTAAGATTCTTCCAGATAAAATGACCCTCAAATGAATGTTTTAGGTGGATTCAGGAATTGAATTGTGAGAACAAAACATTCTAGTGTTGAAGTCACCAACTTGCAGGACATATACACGATATTTATCCCCATGCACGAGCTCATCCTTCAAGGGAAAAAGTGAACAAATCCAAATAAAAAAAATGGAATTTTCCTAAGCAACCAATGTCAGATGATGAAGTTTCTCTTGCTAAGGAAAATCAACAACCATTGACTTAATTTTTTTTTTATATAGTCTTCCTAGAAGAGTTGATTGGGGAACCTTGTCCTCCCTCGAAGGATGGAGTAGAGTACATTGATATTGGGTTTTCCTTTTCAAGGATTTGTAAAAAAATTGCAAGAAAACCATGTTATTATCTAGTGACTGTTTCTCTTCTAGGATAGTAAGGAATGAATCATATACAAATTTTCCATTTGCAAGCCTCAGATAATCCACCGAGACATATTTTTTGGATGAGGTATTTAAGGGTTTCAATAACCATCACATAAAAGGTTAGTGCAAAAGGGAATCCTCAACGACTAGAGTGGAAAGTAGTCTCGTGTGAGAAATTGATCATCAAACATCTCTTTTAGGGTAGTCATTAATTCAACCAACATTATAATCCTTTGATCACATACCCATTATTCATTTTGCATCGAGTTTCTTGGGACTACATCAACACAATTTTGCATATACAACTTTCTTTCCTTTGTTATAATTCCTTAAGATTAAAAAACTAGTTTGTAATGATTAACAAACTCCTTTTCAATGTTCCCCTGGTCAATGATTCTATTGTTTTTTATTTTGAGAGCCTTAATATGCTTCACAAATTTCTTGGATGTCAGATCTTTGAAAAATATCATAGTAGGATTCTCACATGTCTTAAGCCAATGGAACCCAAATTTTATTTGCCCCCCCCTTACTTTATATGTCTCATCAACCTTTAGTATTTGTCATTGTTTGGTAATTTGTTATTCATTAAGGGGATAAGCTGAGGCATTCTTGAAATTTCCTCGAGCTCTTCCAATATTTCCTTGTATTTTATTTTTCTAAATGTTGTCAACTATCTACCATAACATCTAAGAAAGGAAACGATTTTTCTAATGGAATATTCCCACCAAATTAGAATTCAACCTTTGTCCCCTCGGAGCCTTGGACTTAGCTTCCATATTTTGGGGTGGATAACTTCCCCCACTCCCCTATTGAACAACGGGGTTAGCTTCCATATTTATAGGACCATGCAAATAATTATTTCTATTCTTAAATATGTTAATTGCTTGGCTAGCAATTCTATCCTCCACTCAATTCCCATTATGATGTGTTGAGGTTCATTCTTAATTTCTACATTAATTTTTTGAGTGGGTATACGTTCCATGTATTTAAAAACATCTTAGTTTCTATGGTCATGGGATACCTTCATTGAATTTTACATTTACCAATGGTAACATTGGTCAAGTTTGATGGATAATTTCCTTTGCATCATTCACTTGAGTGGATTCTTCCCTTTGGGTTTAGTTATGATTTTTTATTCTATATTATAGTAACAAAAAACTGAGATTATCCATCTTTCAATGCTATAATGATCCACTATCAAATGATTTATTTCCTCTCATAAATCCTCTAGTTATAAAACCCTTTCCCTTTGCATTCATATAGTTCATCTTGCCTGCTTCTAGAGGATTCACTAGAAATAGCCAACTCCTCATTCATTATTGCAACTTATTAAATCAATAATTATTCAATATTATCCTTTTTTTCAATGCAATTGTGTTGGCTCACTAATCATCAATGATTATTTCTCCTTCTAGGTGTGACCTTCCTAGTAAGGCATCACGTGTTCTTAATTTTCCATGTGTTTTAATTGCTATGAAATCTATCATAAATACCTTTCCATAAGTGCGTACTCACATTGTTAATATTCAAAAGGGTCTATTCTAGTAGGATATATCATCCTTAATAAAAACTATGGTGGTCACAATTTTGGTTTCTCTAATTATTATTGTCTCCATCATAATGATTATTCTATAATCAACATCTAATTATATTAAATTGGGTAGAGTGAGATCTTCTATTTCCATATGGAATTGAAATCATTAATAGTCCAATTGATAATGTTGCAGTGATCCTTGGAATATATTGAATGAATTCAATATGAAATGTTCATTGATCACCTTGTCGAAGCGATTATTAAATGAATTCAATATGAAATGTTCATTTATCACCTTGTCGAAGCGATTGATGGATTTTATTGTCAACCAAAAAACTCTAGTGGCCTCAATTTTGATTTATCTAACTTTCCCCATGTATCCTTAATCATATTGTTTACTATGGAACAATCATCCACAACATATTGGTTAGAGAGTGATATCCTATTTCCATATGTATTTTGTGCTCCATCCTTGTCTAAAATCATAATGTTTGTAACCTATAATCCTTGTTTCCTAACCTAACATTGTCAGCCCGCACCACCACAGTCCCTGGGTTCAACATAAACCCAACTCTCTTTCGATGTTCATGCAGAGTGCACCCTTTATACAAGGATTCCCATCTCTTAGGATCGACTAAACCATGTACAAGTGCTGTTCACATGGAACCATTCCCCACTTCAGTCTTCAAAGTCTCATTTGAAAGAGTTTCACTACCACCAAGATCTGCACAAGGGGAACATGTTGATATCATGAAGAAAAACTATATATTATATAATATATTCATATATAATATATAAATATGACATATAATATAAAATATTTATAAATGAAAATATTTTATATATTGTAAATATATATATTGTTATATATGTAAATTATTATATGTAACATATATATTGTATATATGTTACATATATAAAATATATATGTAATAGTCAAACTGAACCCAACTAGACTAACCCCATTCACATTAGCACAATCGAACAAAACCCAAGCTCTAACCCCATTCACATTCACAATCATCCCGTTCGAACTTGACCCATCCCATTTGCATTCGAAATCACCCCATTCGCATTCATCTCGACCCCATTCGCCGACCCCATCCAAATTTGATCCTGACCATCCCATTAGCATTCGAATCCTAGTTCACCAGACTGAACATCCCAACCTACCATTCATCCCTAAACTCACCCCATTCACATTCATCCAAACTCGGCCCCCATTCGCATTCACCGATCCACAGAGACCCCAACAAGAGACGCGTTGACCCCAGCAAAGGGCCACAGAGACAAAGAGCGTCAAAGAATCGAACTAGACCAACAATGACTTCAAATCCCGTAAATTTTCCTCACTCTGTCCTTTTAAAATTTCTATCTAAAACTTAGGGGAATACATGCATCATCATTTGAATGCTATATTCTATATATTCTATCTAGAGAACCATGTTTGAATTAGATATTCTGCAGATTTGAGTTAGGGAATATTCAAATTTGAAATTTCTTGTTCTAGTTTTCCTAACAATGTTATCTGAGGGATAACATGAAATCTATTCCAACCATCTAAAACATTTCAAGAATCCATCTAAAATACCATAAATGCAAATTAAGTACCAAATAGTGTGAAATATCCCATAGTCCAAGTGTTTGTCAAAAGTCCAAACTCAGGAATTCATATACAATTGCCACAGCATTGAGTAAATTCATAACAACCTCCATAAAACTTTTAGTTGAAAATTATTTGACTAAAGGAGAACATGAAACCAAGAAAAAACAAAAAATAATTGAGTGGGAATTTTACAGCTTAAAATGCACACAAAACTCTTCATTAGTACATTGCTCATTTAGGAAATAAAGATCAGTATCCAGATTGGCCATTCCTCATAGCTTTATTCTCATCTAGTATAATCTTTGAACACCCCTACACTCATAATTGATTTTTTTCTAACATGGACTATTCTTTTACTAGAATCCCAATAGTCTCATATTTTTAACAAGCTAGGTGAAAACAACAACAACAAGCAAGTAAAAGAGATTGCCACATGAACCTAGATGTGAAGGATTCCTACATAGCAAAGCAGGGTTATTGAGATATCCGTGTGATGTATTGAGGATATTTTCCATTTCCATTATTTGATAATGAAACTAAAGTGCCCTCACCTCTTCCAACCAATTATCTTCAACTAAACATGGAGGGGAATTCCCACAATTCCAACCATTCTTCCATCCACTTAAATTATTTTCTATGTATAGGTTTCTACCTTGAACAAGCCCTAATTAGAGCACCCCTCCATAAATCCCCTTTAGGGTTTGACCAATATTCAACATGCCATGTGGAGGTTCCTAATGCTAGGTTGCACCTCCCAAGGATCCTATAAATCCTAGTGCACCCTATTCCAATCTTTGAATGAGTGCTCAACATGTTCGTTCTAATTCTTCTGATGTGTGGTTCTATACTCTTTTTCATTAGGTTAATGACCACAAACTTAGTAAACAATTGTTTACTCAGGGACTTAGGTTAGGGACCAACCTAAAATCATGTTGTTTACTGATTTTAATTAAATTCTTCTTCATTTGAATCCCTTCTACTAATGATGACCTCATCATAATCAAATATAACATCAAAATTTGTCTTCCAAGTGAATTTGACCTTCTTTTCTCTTAATTAGTCATCCATTAAGATCATTTATTTCCTTCTAGCCACATAATGTCAATGAAGCATGTGTTAGGCCTCCAGTGGACCTTGTTTGAGCATAGAGATACTTTCTAATGCCACATAGCACAATTTCAAGAAATATGTTACTCCATTAGCTCTGGTTTTTTTACATTCCCACTGAACTTTCTCTCCATTGTAGGTATTTTTGTATTTTATTTTTCTTACTGCATGTCATTCTTTAGCCACCTATTGAAGTGTGACATTCATATTCTACATAGTGCTTATTTCAGCCATGGGTCTTGGGCCTTGGTTCTTAATATTTTAAATAGCTCTCATCAATGATGCAAATAATAATGTAATGAAATCCATGTATCAGTGCCTCAAATGTGCCAAATCTACCAAAATGGAATCTCTTGGTGAAATTTTTCCTCTAGAACATCCTCCAACAAGCCAACCATATTTCTACACACCTTGGACGATGAATGGTGATATGGAAAGATGGAATAAAGTGAATAGCCTCCACAACTTGTAACTCACATTGAATTTAAGGATGTTTTATTAAGTTTGGATGACACCCATTTTTAGGGGGTAGAAAACTAAATCCAACTGGGCATTAATCCCTGTGGCACCGAATCTCATTAAAATCTCGAAGCAGAATCCAACAGGTTTTCCATGATGGAATGGATCAAAATCTTCACATCCTCCACATATTACACAATATTTCTCTCAATCCTAAATCTAAAAACTTGAGAATTTCCATCCAACTAACCATTCTTGCAGTACCACAAATAAGGCATGAGCCAAAAATGCCAAAGAGAGCACAAATGAAATCTATTGCTTATGAAAAACAAGTGTATTCTTCCCACCACCATACTCGACAACAAGAAGATGAAATATCTAAGTGAAATCGAAGAGCTAATACAAAAATCATGTCATCTCATTAAAAGCAAGAGATATCCCCTTGTATTTGGAAACTTAACTAAATGAAGGCTTCACATCAAACTTCATGCAAGCATTTTTCTGGAATCTTTGTCACTATATGATTGAAAATTGAGGTGAGGTCTTCAAGAGAAAATAAAATACCAATATCACACTAAGATTGGTGTGTGCTGATTCATGCTTGATCTATCTAATATTCTATTACATTGTTATATCCATCATCTTCAACATATAAATAGGGTAGGCAATCATTTATCCATGAATCACCTCTATGTACTAAAAAAAATGCCTCTCCAAACATTTATGTACAAGCTTCAATAGTTGTCATCCTTTGTTTCCATACAAATCATTTACCATAGAGTCTAGAAAAACGGTTTTAGAAAGCATATTGAAGATAAACCCACAAAAATTTTGCTGCCCCTTTTCACTACCATATAATGATGCATGCCATTAAAAAAACAGATTTGGGAAAACAAATGAGCTTCCATGTCTGGTTTGATGTCATACTTGAATGCTAAATTTGTAATACATCAACAACTGTGCATGTTGTTGTCCCAAAACAATTTCTTGAATACATCAACAATTCTGCATGTTTTTGCAATACATCTACAAGCTCTATCCTATTCAAATCATCAATGGATCCATAATCAAATTCAAAAATTTGTGGGCAGTGGATAGATCCCATCAGTTTGGACTCTTTCACGATGTGAGTTAAAGAGAGTCATGCTTAGTTGGGCTATGCTAGTCATGAAAGTTGTATGATAAAAGGTTAGAAAGAAACAACTAAGCTTGGCTAACAAGAATTAAAACAAAACCAAGCGTCTCATAAGCTGGAAATAAAATAAACAAACACAATGGACCACTATCATCGGTCAAATAATGGTCCCATAGATGAAATCCAAAGATACACAAAGGATTTGGTCCCTTCCTCCTCAATGGAAGGTACCTCCTTTGAGGCCTCAACTGACATTGTTTTTCCTATAAAGAAAGATACAATTGTGGGTGAAATAACTCCAATCTTATTCACACAAGAGAGGGTGAATAGCTTATGAAATGCAATTCAAATGTGTACTACAAAGAAGGGTTCCTAGTAATCCTCAAAGAAGATAACAGTATGAAGAATTCCCTTGAGAAAATGGTGGTGGTCATTCATGGATTTTTATAGCCAAGCATTGGGGTTATTATGCAACCTCTTTAGAATGTGAAAAGGGGCTCTTTAGGGGCACAATTAGGTCTTCAATCACTTCCACGCAGATTGAGCTCCGGATTTGATCGGAATCGAATTTGAGCCCATCCATTAGTGGGTTGGAGGTCGACCACCATAAATTACGTAACCGCTTTGGCAGTGTAATGGGGTCTTGCACCCCACTGCATATGTTCTCCAGATACGAAGATGTTGCGTGTGCGTGTGCGCTCAGTGGGTGCAAAGCGACTTTTAATTTTTTGGCCATTTTGGGTTTTGACCCTTTTGTCGGGTAAGGGAGTTAATCCCCTGTTAGAATGACCGTTTTCCTGGTTGACGATGCGAGTTCTTATCGCTCTGTGGATGAATTTCAGTGACAATAACTACCCAAACCCCTGACTCCTGATGTAGGGCGTAGTGGATGCTTGATATCCTCCCATGCAGGGTGCTATCATCACAATGTATGAACAAGAGGGAAGTACATTATCTCACAGGGATCTTCACCACGATTTTCACTATGGAGATATTCTATATGAATAAATGAAACACTGTCTTCAAGGCTTTCATCACCGCGTTTATTGTTCAGATCTATAACTTATGTATAAGTGGATCATAGGATGAAAGAGAAAGTTGGTCATCCTCATGAAAATCATTTCCAAGATTTCCAATCTAGGATGATTTTAGGTACTTCTCTACAATGGTGATTAATGATTTTAGTGCATTATATTTATCTTTGGTTTTATAATATAGGAGATTAGAGTTTTTTTTTAATATTAAAAAAAAAAAAAAAAAAAAAAAAAAAAAAAAAAAAAAAAATTCTATTTTTTTTTTAAGTGATGGCCCTCACAACAACATCCACGCCATGAGTACATGACTCGACAAAATTTGGCATGAAAGAACTGGGACACAACATCAACTCCAAATAAGAGCACCTTAAATAAATGAAGACATGGATATGTATGAATTACTTAAGACCTGTAAAGCACACAAGAAGACTAAAATAAATTCGTGATGTCATGTAATAATTTATAAGACAATTAGACAAAAAATATTATATAGTTATAATATACAAGGCTATTTTATGTATTTTGTTTATATCTATGAATGTAATTTTTATATACACTTAATGATACCTCTAGCTCTAATGATGCAACTTCCAAAAATCTTGTGACATGATATATGTAACTTGGAAAGTCTTGTGACATGTTTCATCATGTTTCACATGACAAAAGAGTACCACACCTTTTCATTGTGTCATGACATGGTGTTGCTACTAAACATTGTCTCAAAGCCTACCTAGATCATTCCTCTATGATATATACCATGATGTTGAACCTTCCACAAATAATTGCAAGCGTAAAAATAAGCCAAGGACGGGAACCCAAGGATTTAAATGTTATGGTCTCAGGATTCTAGTTGCATACAAAGAGGAGTTGTTTCCATGCATAAACATGCTAAATCCCTTGATTGAGAATGTGGATGTAAAAAGTTGAACATTGAAATCATAGAGCCATGACATAATCGAGCAATATGGGTGGTCATAGATGTTTAGATATTATTGAATATTTAACCTTTTAATGTCTTTGAAAAATGTGTTTTGGATCATGAAGGGTGGTCACCTCCATGATCCAAAACAAAATTTCGAAAAGGTATAAAAGGGCATTTCGTTTGTTATTTTATTATTTTTCAAAAAAAAAAAAAAAAAAAAAAAAAAAAATATGACACATAGCATGCATAAAACATAAGTTTTTTATGACTGAGAGTAATAGTAATTTTGTATATTCCATAAACAAAACATGAAATGGAGAATGTTCATGAAATATGTAGATAATTAATGTTAGAATGTTTCCCACAATGTTAGAGAGTCAATGACAATGATATCATTGTGGAAATGATGATGACAATGACTCCCCATAATTCAGTAGAATGTAGGACTCTTACACTTCCCATGGCATAAAGATTGTACTCAACCCATGCCCCCATTATTATGTGAAAATACTATCCCCACCAACCTCTTACATATATTAAAGGATTGGTTGATAAGTAAAATAAGGTATATGGCTTCATTTAAGGAACATTGTAGAAGAATATTAGTTCTGAGAATGACCCTTGGAGATAGAGGATTATTTTTCTCCCATAGGTCCCCTTTCATCTTCCCATATAGTCGAATCATAGTGACTCTCATGCCTTCATGTGTTTTCTATGTGGGTTGCATCACCATACATTGTGCTAACTTTTGAAGTCCCACCATTTAATCCATTTGAGTAGGCACAATTGAGCTGTGTTGTCTCTAGGATTGTGGTTTTGTATTGTAAATAACTATGTGAAACTCTTTACGCTAAACATACATTGTCATTGACCCATTGGAAATAGTATTATCAAATAGTTGTTGTACCACCCAAACACATATTTAAGTTTAGACACATTTTCTTTGAGTATTTTTTTATCTTCTATATTGCATTATTTATTTTATATGTAACCCTTGTAGGTTAGAAATATTTAAGAAATTTTAACCTATAGTGAACTCCATATCATCCAAACATTCTCTTAGGGCTCTGCTGGTCTCCACATTCATTCTCCTATGAGGAACAAGCCTAGCAATTCTTGAACCCTCTTGTACAGACTATGCACCCATACATATGGTTACACGGATTTTTATTATGCATAAGGCTGATGACATTTTCATTAGGCAGGACTTGAAGTATCTAATATCTTGCAATGTCTTGGAAAAGTAATTAAAAACTCCTTTAATTAGATAGTGGTGCTCTTGAGTTTTACATGACGTCTTATCTTATGTATTGTGTATGTGTGTGAGTTTTCAAGAGTTCTCTGTTTCAAGCTCCACCTAGTAGCCTCTATACTGGACTCTGTACATGGCCATCATAGATGTTTAGCTATTATTCGGTCATTTAACCTTTTAATGTCTCTAAAAAATGCAGGTTTAGTATGTTCACCCCATGATCCAAAAACACATATTTCAGTAAAGGTGTAACCATTTCTTCTATGACACGAAATTTCCCTCATTTCCTTGTATACCTAAATTCAAAATTGAAAAAAAAATGACATATAGTATTGCATTACCACATAATCATATGACTCCAGTAATAGGTAATTTTTCACCCTTATAATAAAATGAAATTCTATCTTTAACAAAATTGTCCAAGATTATTGTAAGAGGAAATTCCCATTGAACCACAACCATCTAGTGTAGATAACACCACCAACCTAGGCTATGAGGCCACCAATGTCCAAGAAATAAGATTCTATATTTCTCATCCCAACCTTTCTACCACATTCTTACCTAACCTTCTCAACATAACGCATTACAAGAATTTGATTCATACTTCGATAGATAAGGAAATCTCTTCCACTAAAACATGCAACATAAGGAATATATCCACTTTATGTAATTCATGGTCCCTTATATATATTATTCTCTCTAGTTCTCTTTAGTTTGTATATAAAGAGCTTGATCTATTGTATTCCTTTTAAGAATTTCCTAAAAGAACCATATTTGTCTCCTCAAGGATATAAAGAGTATAATGGATAGTGAATGATGAATTGTTATCTTCCCTGTCCTATATGCTCACCTACAACCATCATATTTTATCCAAACTCTACAATTTTCCTCTTCTTGATGTTGCTTTTGGTTAATTTCCAAATTGGTATGGGTTGGAAATGGAGAATAAAACATGAAATATGTAGAGAATTAGTGTTAGAGTGCTTCACACAATGTTAGAGTCAATGACAATGATATCATTGGTGGAAATGATGGATGACATTACCTATAACTAGTGGAATGTAGGACTCTTACACTTCCCATGGCTTGAATATTGTACTCAACCCATGCTCCCATTATTATGTGAAAAGACTTTCCCCACCAACCTCTTACATAGATTCAAGGATTGGTTGATAACTCAAAGAAGGTATATGGCTTCATTTAAGGCACATTGTAGAAGAATATGAGTTCTGAGAATTACCTTGGAGATAGAGGATTTCTTTTACCATAGGTCCCCTTTAATCTTTCTCTACAGTGGAATAATAGTGCCTCTCATTTCTTCATGTGTTTTCTATGGTGGGTTGTATCACCATACATTGAAGCACTTTGAAGGTCTAATTACTATTTAACTATTTGAGTGAAGGTCAATTGAGTTGTGTTAGAGTCTTAGGATTGTGTTTTGCATTTGTAAAATACACCATGTGAAACTCTTACATCGAAGCCACACATTGTCATTGACCTATTGAAATAAGTATTATCAAATAGTTGGTGTATCACCTGAGCACATATTTGAGTTTAGACACATTTTCTTTGAGTATTTTTTCATCTTCTATATTGCATTATTTATTTTATATGTAACCTTGTAACCTTGAATGAGACTATTTTAGCGCACAATGAATTCCATATGGTTAATGATTGTATTTGAATATATCACTACAACCAATGATTGAGCACATGAACCTTTAGAAATTTTCAATCAAAAGAAGTTATTATATAAATAATAATTAATGTCAATGTTTTATATTGAAAGTTATTAATATGGTAATATTAATATCAAAATTGCACCCTAATTTTTTTTTTAATTTTTAATTTTTTAAATAATAATTGTCGTCCCAATTTCGATGACAATAATATACCTGCGACGAATGTGCAATAAAAACAATGAAATGTTGTCAAATGTTGTGATGCATTTGCTATATAAACAATGAAATGTTGACATACCTGTGACAGAGGTGCAATAAAAACAATGTAATGTTGTCATCGCAAGTGGGAAGACAACAAAATTGTTGCGACGCATTTTCTATATAAACAAAAAAAATTGGCATCGCAATGTCATCGCAAGTGTGATGACATGTTGGTTTCACTTAGATTGCCTATATTGTCGTATTGGCGACGATATTTCTTTTTCTGTCGCAATTGTGAAAAGTTCCCTAAGGTCGTCCTGCTTGTGACGATAATTCAAGTTTGTCAAAATTGCCACGTCCTATGATACGACATTTAAGGGACTCAAGATTCGTCTCAATATCCATGACATAATGTTGCAAGAGCATCAAAATAGTCGTTGCAGAATGACCCAAATTTGCTAGTCGCGTGACAAGAAAAAATGAGTGTTAGTTGTCAAAGCAGAATCTCTTGAAAGAGGATAAATTTCCTGGTGTTGTTGAGGCGATCCACCCTTCCCTAAATCGCTTGGAATTAAATCCTTGCTCTGCCCCTCTTGACATGGACTATCTTTTGAAAGGAGGAATCTATGCTATGTTTTGCTACTCGCTTAACCATTATGCCCTTTCTCCTTGATCGCTGCTGATGGTGGCCTCTCAATTTTTTTTTAATCTCAAGGTTGTGTTAAATCTTCTGCCTGAGTATAAGTTTAGCCAAAGATCCTTGTTACTGGCCAGAGTCCTCGATTTTCACCTCGCCGAGATTCAATATTTTATAAATGGTTCTTTTTCCTGTGTAGTTAGTGTGTTAAAACGATAGGATTTCCCCTCTCCTCAGGTTCTGGCCGAATTACCGATCCACCCTTCCATCGGTGTGACTTGAGCACTGTTCGAACCATGAAATCGGGTGTTCTTCATTTTTTCCTGGTGTACCACGCCCCCGAGTCGACTGGTGCACGCATCCCCTTCCACTTGAAAGATTGGTATTGTTGATCGAACCCTTGCCTGGTTTCATATTTTTCCTCCATAATTATGTACCCTTATGTCAAATTCATCTCTACCTAATTTACTTTTTCTCTTCTCTTCCATGGCACATTTAGGGCTTCCTGAGTGCTCCTTTTCTCTGCTCGTTCAAGGCGAATTTTGGGCTTCCTGAGTGCCCCTTTTCTCTCCTCGTTCAAGGAAAATTTCAAGCTACCTGAGCACCTATTTTCTCTTCTCGTTAAGGGAAAATTTTGGGTTGCCTGAGCGCCCTTTTTCTATGCTCTTTGATGGAAAATTTCAAGCTACCTGAGCACCCTTTCCTATGTGCCAGATCGCCTTAACTCTTTATTTCCATCTTGCTTCCCGCTATCCTTGTAATTCCCTTGACCTACATCCACAACCATATCTGTAACCCTCCTCAGCCCGTGATGGAGATTTGTTTTAACTGTAGCTTGGAATATTACTTCTCACGGATTGAGATGATCTTTTACCGTCTTTTAATCGGAAAAATAAGTGAACATGGAGTTGCTTCAAAGGATGATTCCTTGACTCCTTAATGGACTTGGTTTGGCTTAATTTCTCTTCTTTCTGAGTGTGATTGTTTTTATATTTATGAGGAATGCATTGCAAACCACTTATTTCTACAAGACTTGCTCCTTGATAATAATAACCTTATGGGTGTGTAATAATAATGTTCTTTCCTCTTGATGTTTATGTTCATTAACCTCACCTACCTAGCTTAATTAAAGTAATAACTCCTAACCATGTACTTATGGGTTAGGATAGTTGTCTTGACGTGAATTTTGCTTTAAGAAGAGTAGGCTAGTAGATTTCTTGTTGTCGAAAAGAATCTAATAGCATCACCCAAAGAAGCTAACTTTTCCCTTAGTTATATCACCACATGGAGGAGATTTAGTTACGATTTAATGAACATCCCCTTTTTTTTTAATTAATGGATTTGGTAAATGGATAAGCGCCATTCTCTAGTTAAGGATTATATCTTTTAGGGGGGTAGAATCTTGAAGGTAGGATTGCACGTTTACTTGGGTTTCTTGGATTGTTGGGCCCTTCCCTAATTTCAAAAACTAGATTGTGAGTTAGCCTGGGTTTTAATTGCAATTTAAAATTTGGACCTGATCGTCCTTTAAAAATTTAACCCTTGCAGAGGGAGTTGTAAGTTATTGTGGAAGTTATCCTTTTATGGCTCTGTTGTGTCTAGGTATAAATTCTTATTTGGATACCTGGGGAGCCTTGTTTCCAACAATTCAACGTAAGTATGATCTCCTTAAGGTAACTGATAGATCGCTATGAAAATATACGTTTTTGTTACTGTACTATCTAATTAAGATAAGACATTCTAATGGTATGTATTTTTCATTGTGCTCTTGTTTCATTTGTATGTATGGAATGCCCTTCCACTGCTTTACACACAATGTTGTTGTAGAATGACAACGTCTAGTAGAATATCACGTTGCTCCATTAAATGATGTGATGTATGTTGATTGAGAAGATATATTTTCTTGCTCCATGATTTCATGCGATGTATGATTGGTTCGTGATTAGATTACTTGCACCATGTAAATAGAATTAATGATTACTTATGAACCTTGGAAATAAAGTGGATGATTACTCATGCATTAATAATTATGTGGATGTGTGCTTGTTTTAGGATTGTTTACTCTTGTCCCTTGGAAGTAATGTGATGTATTTGTATTATGTATCACTATCATTTATGTTAATGCGTTGACTTGTGTTGTTATTGATTTCGATTATGTCTCTCTTGTAATGCTTTTAATTATGATGTTGTGTTGCTATGAATTATGTATGACGATTCTTTATCCTAACGCTAAAAAAAAAAAAAAAAAATGTACTTCATTTGTTGTCGTAATGTTGGGGATGTTACACATATACCTATGATAGTGGGATGCATCACCTTTTTAGTCTATCCATTAATATTTGTAAACAATTTGAGATTCAACTCCATGCATTTATGTTCTTTAAAGTTAATAATGACTTCGTCAATATCATTTAAGCTAAGTATTTTTGGCTTTCTAAAATCCCTTGTTGTATTCATTTATATAAGCCATCCATGCCCAATATAAGATTGATTTTTTGATGCCTCAAACTTTATTATTTTCCTTATGAAAATATTTATAAAAATTACTCTCAGAGATGAGTGAGTGCCTTACCATTTTGACATCAGAGAAGCTCTCCTAGCTTCCACATACCCATATAGGGATATGTTCCCTTCTCTTACATGTTTTGATATCCCACATGGGGATCTACTCCCTCTCTTTGTTTGGAAATCATGGATAGAATTCCATATCTATGTTGCATTTTGTAGGAATCTTGATACTACTTTGGATTAGTTCCCACGTTGAATTTATACGTGTCATTGTTCTTCTTATTATCTAGTATATTTTCCTACCATCCATATAGTCCCATATTCAGTTTTTTGGTCTCTGTCTTCCACTCTCTAAATCCACCATAATTCCTCCATGCTATGAACCCTCTCCTAATGTTTTGAAAACTCCCCATTCTATTTTTTCTCAAGATATTGTAAGTGTTCTCTAGGAAGTTATAAAATATTAGGATAGATCATCCCATTACGGTCTCATACTATATGATTTTTTCCAAAGTATGATGGGAAAGTGGATGGAGAGATCCTAGATTATTGGATTTGAAGTCTTTATGGACACTTCAAATCCAAACTTGACATGACAAAGGCCACAAAAACAAAATTATTTGAGTGTGATCTTGAGCATATATGGTAGGGATGGTGGTAAGACAAAACATAATATGTTAATCTATATGTCAAGCTTCATGATGATGGATTTGACACTGTTAGTCACCATTAAATTTTTTGTGTGAAATCAATATTTCAAGATCTAGAGAGACGCTAAACTGGTTTGGAAGCTTGATAAACTAGAGAAAAAGACTAAATATGGAAGGAAACAACTAAATCTAGTAGGAGTGCTAAGTGGTGGGGCCCAATGCGTCGCATATCGTGAACTCTCCAGATCGACGGTCAAGGATGATTACGGGGGGATAAACTACATAGAGGAGGGCCAAAATCTAAACCATGGTTTTCGTTCGCAGATACATGGCACCACTACATACGTTTCAAGGTGAAAACCGAGTTTCCCCAAACCACTTCCTCACACCCCCGAAATTTGGAAAAGTATAAAAAGGAACTTTGTTGGTTATTTTATTATTTTTCGAACACTAGACCGTTTGAAACATGGCGCGACCACCCTCGTTTAGATGCAACTCAATAGTATGCCAATTGCACGCCATTTCCACTCATTTCCAGGTATGTTTCATCGTAGCCATGGATCATATCATAACTTCAGTAACAGAACAAGATCCTGTGGCGAATGAAGAAGCCCTGATTGATCGAGATTGAGACGTCTTTGATATTGAAATCACCATTTTTCCCATATCTGTGTCTAGAAGAAACCTTTCCAATAATGTAGGAAGGTGTATATCATTCCTTGAAGCATCTTGGGCCACCTTACTCCCTTATGGTGTCAAAGTATCTTCCCCTTTCCCGAGTTTATAGGTTGGTACATCGAACAATATTCAGATGAAGAAAGAGTCACCATGAATAAAAAAGGGTTCGAAGTCATGTGTAGGGTAGAGAGTCTGCCAATTCAATATTCCCTTGGTATATCATAGTCTTTGTCCACAATGTCTGAACCTTTTAATGAAGAAAATCTAAATGGGGTATACAAATAATGTCCATCAGAAGTCAGGGTTCTGTTTTTATAGACAATTCTCAAACCAAAACATTTTTCTCAGATTCTGTCTTTGCCAATGAATGTGAGTATAATGGTTATTGAATTCCAATGGGTTTGTTCCCTTTTGAGTCAAGTCTTAGGTCTAGATAATGACAAACATGTGGTCGAAGTCATGCTCGGTTTCCTATTGGTATTTTTCAATTCAGAGTCTGGTCTGTCAATTTACATCAGCTTTGATCAATTCATAGTTGATAATATCCATAAACATCTAGTGAATTTTCTCTCTTTAAGGCTTTTAATATATTACACCTATTTGTTGAAGATTTTCCTAGAAACCAATAAGAGAGAATTTTTTGAAGAAGCATTTATATCAACTGAATTTAAAAGGATTACATTGATCATCTTCATCAACAAAGTCATGTACAGAGTTTACAGTTTGATATTCAACACCATCCTACCTATAGTTTTCGATTACATGAGGATCTATCTACAGCCAAATCCAGAGAACAAATTGGGGGATTGGGTACTATTCATGCACTCACCAATAATCTAGTTTTATGGTTGTCATGAATCCCCCTATCTATTGCCTATTTTTTTTACCCCTAGATTCTTTTCCCTTGAATTTATCAGGCAAAGAATTATATCTGACATAGAGCATTTCCTGAAGTTTCACAAAGCCTCTAACCTCAAATTCCCTTTTATCATTGGCCCCTTCATTGTCAAAACAAGATCGTGCTTATCTCAGATTCAAGAAAACCTCAAAGAGTTTGGTTTTGCACAGCTACAAGGAAGAATATATGATTCACACCAGATCATATTCGAGAGAAGATTGATGAGAAAACAGGCCCATTATGAGCATGATCGTGTTGAGGGTTTTGATAAGCTGGTAAACCTAGAAGTTTGTGTTGATATGTAAGAAATCTTGCAACCAACTCAAACAAAACAAGTGGAGGAAACCATGCAAAAAATTCAAACACAACAAGCTCAGAAATTGATAGTCAAAGTTCCTAAGATGAGTGTTTACAACAACATAAGCAATTCAGAGGCCATGGGTACCAGTGATCAATAGAGTTCTCCTAAGAAGATGTATATTACACAGTCTCCACGGATAGTCGATTTAGAGGAGGAAGAGCCCAGAGAACAATTAAATCTAGATATAGTGGAAAGTTACAGAAGCAATGTAGAGGTTGAAAAGGAGATTGCAAACCCAAACAAAGACTTCCTTGTGTGTACAAATGTATGCAACGAAGGGATCAGAGAATTCCTTATGAAAGAAGGACATGTGAGTTGCTACGAATCTATAAAATTGAATGAGCATGAAGTCAATTATGTGACCCATGATATGGAATTGGTTGGCATAGTGCATGATTTAAAAATGTGGAGGCATTACCTCTTAGGTAGAAGATTTGTACTTATGACAGACCATAGTGGGTTGAGGTATTTGTTTGACCAACCGAAACTCAATATGAGACAAGCTAAGTGGATGGATCTCCTTAGTGAGTTTGATTTTGAAAGAAAAAATATTAATGGAAAAGAGAATAGGGTGGCTAATTCCCTTAGTATAAGTATGAAATTAGTTCACATGGTAGTTGTAAGCTCCAGTGAATCATACATCAAAGAGAGGGTCAAAATTGGATAAGAAACAGATGCATTTTTCAAGACCGTGACATCATGCCTAAAGCACGAGCTCACAGGGAGGAAGTATGAAGGTTATCAGATGCTTAATGATGGCCTACTAACTTATAAGGGAATATTGTATATTCCAAATTGTGGTGACTTGAAGAGGATCATAATGGATGAACTACACAAAAGACCATATACTAGTCATCCTGGTTATCAAAATATGATCACAGCCCCTAGGAAACTATTCTATTGTCCTAGACTAAAAGAGGACATAGTTGATTACTTAGATAAATGCCTAGAATGTTAGCAAGCCAAGCCATATCACCGATGCCTGGCAGGGTTGTTGCAACCCCTACCAATTTCTAAATGGAAACNATGGAAAAACCCAATAGACAGAGTTACAATCGAGCTATCTATGCTAAAGGAAATGGAACAACAAATGATTCATACAAGGAAAAATCTGAAGATAATCTAGGATAGACAAAAGAGTTATGCAGACCTGAAAATGACTCCTAGAGAGTTCAAAGCAGGGGATCATGTGTATCTCCAAGTTACAACCAGGAGAATCTCATTGAGGATGGGAGCTTGTGCCAATCTGACACCT
>SNQJ01S0106793.1:10029-31056 GCA_010110895.2 Picea sitchensis | reverse complement strand
TATATATATATATATATGGATGAAGGGTGATACCACCACCCTAGATGCTTTGATCCCTTTGTTTGAGTTTTTGGCAAGCACAAGTCTACCAGGGGATGCTGCAGTTCTCATGCACTCTATGACGAGCACATGTCCCTATGTAGGGGTTAGATGTTATCCCCATTTTGTGGATAACTAAGGAGATTATATCTTGAGGCCCTCAAGTTGCAGATATGGAGTGTCGAGAGACTACATGATCAGCAATACCCTTTTGAGACCCCTCTCACCACCACAGATGATCACACATTTTCAGATGGCATCCACCACATCATCTAGCTTTTGGAAGGCAAAGGGCCTTGCTCCATGAGGTACAAGTCAATATTATGGTGAGCATCATTTCAATATTTAAGCTAGTTGAGTATGTTGTATCTTAGATTACTCTAGATTTCATGATATATGCTTGGACATTATGCCTTTTGCCTTGCTTCACCTTGGTGGTTGACATTGTGCCCTAGTAAGTGGTCTTTGGGTTTGCTACTAGAAACTCCCTTAAAGAGCCATTGTACCATTCTTGACCATATTTACCACTTTTCATCATTATTCACCTCCATTTCCTTATCTCTTGGGATTTTAGGGTGTATTGACACAAGAAGGGATTGTCCCTCATTCTATGGGAAGAAGGGATGAAGGCCCAGAGGGATTGATGCTGGGTAACAAATAAAATCCTTGTATGAACCTTTCAGATGCTTCGTATAGGGATCACCCAAGAAAGTAGTGAAACACTTATCTTTGAGTAAAGGGGATACACAATATAATAAATAATGCTAAAATGTTAGTTGAAGAATATGAGGTCTCATCACGAGCTGACCTATCACATCCATGAATATCTAGTGGTATGACATTGCCATCATCTGGTCACCAAACCAAGGTAATGGCTCTCAATTGCATGGCTAAGTGAAAGGGGGTTTCATCACGAGCCAACCTTCTCATTTCCACTAGGTGTTTGTGGGTGACATTGCCATTATCTGGTCACCACGCTAGGGCAGTGACCTTCGACCTCTTCTTAAAATTATGAAAGAATAAAAGAATGACAATTAATGGGCTTGGAAAAAGTGCATTGCGGATGAAGGTACCACACACCCTGTACAAAGGCACCCATGAATGAGACACTACGACCCCTTGTATGTCATGAGCCCTATGCCCATTGAGTCTTGACATCAACCACCTCACCCACTTTACATGGCTTGGAGAGGGATCTCTTGGAAACTCTCCTTGACCTAGGGAAAGATCTATCCAATAGGACACCTCATCAACCCTCCCATATTCAAGCTTGACAAGTTGCATAGTGTCTTTGAGCAATTAATTGTTTGATATAATGATCTTTGATGCACATGATTAGGTGGCTTATTTATTGATTGGATTCACTTATCATGATGTTATGACTTGAGATCGTTGGAGGGCTTGTTCTTCCAAAATTGTCCATCAACTAGGCCTAGTTGATGGACAATTTTGGAAGAACAAGCCTAGCTTGGGATTCCATGGGGCTTGAAGCCCACAGGTGGATGCCAAGGGCCCGCACGTCGGATGAGAAATATGAAACTTGGAATGCCTTGAAGATGACTTGGACGACATAGCCTAGCCCTGACATGGCAAACGTTTTTCCTAGGAGAGGCAAAAGTACACTCCTAAAGGCATGATGTCACCTAGGGGGGTTAGGACTTGGTGGTGAAGTGACATACATTGACACTTTGACGTTTTAAAGGGGCTTGAACCTTCATCACGAAGGAAATTGTTGGATGCTTGACATGTGGCTTTGGGAAGCCTCTCTACTCTTCTCCATCACCAATGACCTCCTCCAAATGCCAAAACGTCCCCTAAAGGGGTGAGGTCCTACTAAAATTAGGGTTTTATTATGCGTAAAAGTGAAACTTTAAATGCATTGTTTAATATTACTTTGTTAAAGGGGTAAAGATTAGGGTTGTTGACCCCTAGTCTTGTGGTTTACCCCTTAATATATGGACAAGTCACCTTGGTGACATTTTGTATGAATAAGAGATCATAAGATCTCATTTGAACATAACTCTCCCTCTTGTGAGAGGACTTGGATCTGAAATTTTCGCTATACTTGGCTATATTTGTCTCTTGTGCACTTGTTTATGGCTATTTCTTGTGAATGGTTGACGGAGGAGTGAGGCGCTAGCCTTGGAAGAATGCTTTTAAATTTTTATGGTGGATTATCTTAACATCTTTCTTGATTCTGGTATGGTCTTTTACTCTTATGCTATCATTTTTTCAAGTCAAGGATTGTTGTGCTAGGAACTAAGTGGGAAGTAAGAGTATTTACACCCTCACTCTAGTCTCCATCATTTATTGCTTAAAATTCATTGATGTTGCAAGGGTTTGTTTGAGGAAGTAAGAGGATTTACACCCCTCATTCTCAAACCCTAACTAGAGAAACTTGCCTTGGGAAGTAAGAGGATTTACACCCCCAAGGAAGTAACATCTTTAGTTCATTTATTTGACTCCATTAACCCAATAGTAAAGGCACTAGTCATCTATTTTTTGCATTAGAGATATAAAATCATTTCCTTGGGAAACATAATTTTTCGTCTTTTGAAAGATCTTTTGTTTGAAGTTGGTTTGCTACATTGAGAGGAGTATTCCCCCCCTACTAGGTTGTCCCTTAGAAACCCTAACCTAGAATTATGGCTGATCTAACCTAGATAGATAATTAATCCTAACTCCTAAACTAGCCCTAGAATAACTCTTAAATTTTGCTCATTTACTGTACTAACTAGGGCACATCTTTTTGGCTAATTGTTGGCATATTTTGATGGTGTAATTTGTTGATATAAGTGACTGAAAGCTACAACCATAAGGCTGCAATTTTCTACAGAAAATACATGTTTACAACAACCATCTTCTCTTGCCTCTTAAGTGCCATTTTTCAACTTATATTCATTGCTAATCTTGGTGCTGATTTGCTTAACTAGTTTAGATCTTTGTATGTTGATTTAGATGCTTTATTTGCTGATATAAACTGTCATCCGCTGCTGCAAATTAGGGAAAACAAGCTTAACTTGCTGATCCATACTAACATATATCATTGCAAGTTGGATTTTCTTCTGTCTCGGGAAGGTATAATCATCCGGAGAAGTGCTATACCTTTGGGGCAACAATCACTTGACTTACAAGGAATCTCTTCCCACATTTCACTCCATTTAGATTTGATCTCTGGGGGCTCCACTTCCATCTCTATCCATCTCCATGTCATTCCCCCTAGGGTCATCGAGATCGCCTCCCTAGAGTGACCTAGTCACCCTTGAATTGCGGGACCTACATCGAGGTGACATTGGGTGTAGGATTCGCAAGTTGTAGCACTTGCGTTTGTGGTTGGGTCGGGCTTTGCCCAACCTACAACTTGTGCTATAACATGGCCCTCAACTGTTATCATTCATATTCAATCTCATACATTTATATATATTATTATTACTTTATATTTCAAGTATTTTGGATATTACTTTGTGAGCCAAATTTGGTTGTCACATTGGAATTTATATATATTGTCTTTTGGCCACATTGAAATTGGGCAAGGTTCCTCTGTCTCCGGTCCTTGACCAAAAATATATTGACCTTTGGTCAATTATAGTTCAAAAACATTGTTTCAAAAAGTGTTATTCGACTACAAAATTGAAGGATAAACTCAGAAGATTGTATCATTGAAAAATAGAGTATTCCACTGCAAATAAAGAAAATAAAAAATTATTCCACTGCAATTTAAATAAATCCCAAATCAAACATATTTATAGGGTCAAGGGGTGAATAAATCTTCAAGGTACGAATATATAATTGAAGTGATTATTAAAAATCGGGGTGTAAGTCTACGTCAACACCTAAGCTTGATTGATTACCACAACAATCCCCAGTCACAAGCAACCGTTTCGGTAAACCCTAATCAACAAATAATTAATCATTGAGAGAATTGGGTAGAATTGGATAGCCATCCCCATTGGCCTCCACGTCTAGGCAACACATTGTTAGTATCGATTGAGAAAAACCTACATATAACGTCGAAACCGTCGCTATCAAGAACGCCAATAAAGACAATTGTAACAATCTTGTGTTAAAACCGTCCAGTTTAGTCGTTGAAGAATGCTAGATCATGTGGAAGAAGAAATGTTAATTGTTTTGGGAGAAACTGCAATTATGAAAATATTTGAAGCAAAATATTGGATTACAGTTCAAAATATTCGTGTGAATAGATGCAAAAAGCTAACCGTCATTTGGAAATAAAACCACCACCATCCATAAGTCATGACTCATCTCGACAACAACGAATTACATCAACCTCTATTAATTAAAGTGTCACGTCTCCACGGTGTGCCTTGCGATCGTGCACCTCTTTAGCATGTGCGACACCACAGTGTTTCTCACTTGGCTGCTTGGAAACACCAAGATTACTTTGTCCAGAGTATGCCTTTTTACCTAGAGCATAACCATACTTCGTTCTAAGCTACTAGCAAGTCACACTCCTACTCTAGTGAAACTCTTGTATACTTAGACAATTGTTAACAACTTTAAGACTTAATCATTTATAAGCATACATCCATGACCATGAGAAACCAAGAGAACAACATGGAAACAAACAACAAAAACATAAATATAGTGCGGACGACACAAACCATGCCTAACACCCGACCAAGTCTTTGTTATTGTAAAACAATTACAATGAGCACTACCGACTCGGTTTACAACTTCAGGTGAAGTCAAATGACTCGCCTCACCTCACCACACCAAGGCACTCTCATACACAGATTTGTCACAAAGACTCTCTCTCGCGATATTCTCCGCAACCATTTGTGGTGCACCTCAGATGTGCCCTCAACTGCAGACTTGTTGTCTCTTCGTTTTAGAAAACTCCACAGGTTTCAGTTTTGCCTCACTCATGCCTCCAACAGACCTGCATTTCCAGACTTACCCAAAACCAACCCAAGAGAATCTCGCTCAACTCTGTCCATTGAATTATCCTCAAGGAATCACAAGTCCCATGTGGAGCAACTTGGCTCCTTGAGGGATCTCACCCTCTACGTCTGCCTCAGAACCACAGATCTCTTCTTGATCTCCTTGTCTTCCAAATTTTTCTTCTGTGTTCTCTCTTTCCTTTATAAGCGCCCATCAGTTGCGTCTCTTTCCCCATGGGTGAGCCGACCCTTCAGTTCACCAAGTTGCGCCCCTTTGCAAGGTTGGGCTGAGTCCTCATGTGGGCGTGTTCGAGTGACTTGCCCAGCCGATCCACTGAACACCTCGTTCTGTTGTCTAGTTGACCCATTGACCCATCTAACCTGTTAGCGCTCTGTAATTTGCCTAAGGCTGCTGAGGCAATCACAGAGGTAACCTCGAACCGCTTCGAGTCTTGGATCTAGCCCTCCAAGACTCAGAGAGGGATCTCTCTTTTAGATTTAGCTTGGTTTGTAAGGGATGGGTCTTAGGCTAGTTATAAAAGCAATGAAAATATAGAGTTTTTGATTTTGAGATGGTTACTTTGGGACAACAAGGAGGGCCATTGGGAAAATGGGGTCTGCGATTAAAAAGTGATTCACATCTCAGATCTGGACAAGACTTTTACACAGGGCAAGGTAGCAGAAACATTGGATCGATTTAAGTTTTGATGGCGTAGGTTTGAGGAAGAAGTAGGGGAGGTAAAAACCAAGCGCAGGAGCAGCTAAGAATTCCTGAACTAAGCCTTTAGAAGATAAACATAAAGATTACCACAAGCTGAGAGGCAGAGTATCTGCTGATAAATTCTGCCTCTATTACTTTCCTTCTGGTAATAAGAACTGAAAACAAATTGTAAAGAAGACAGGAAATACATTAACAAAGAAGAACACCACCAACATTTCTACACAGGAATCCTGTGAACAACATTCTCATTTCTGAAATGATCATCTAAATATTACAATAATATTATCTGGCCATACACAGCCCATGCTCCAGCAAAGAAAATGAAAATTACAGGTCTGGACCTCTCACACAGGTCGAGCCTCTCCTATTCAGCCCAGTCCAACCCTTGTTCTGTCTCTTATAGGTCTATAAATAATAAAACTATCTGTTTTCAGAAGATTTGAGCTTTAACTCTGTTTGCTAAGAATAGGAAACAGTTACAACAACATATTGACACCTGTAGAGTCTCTCTAAAGCGAGCCAACAGTAAATTAAAGGAAAAAAACTAAATCTAGAAACAGTTGGTAGGTCGTCTCAAATTTGCTGAGATGGTTGTGATGTCTGTCCCTCGAATCATGGAAACAATGGCCATTTGTCCCTTTGATTGCCTCAGATTCTGGAGATGCTATTCTTCTGGTTGGCTTTCCTCCCATAATTTCTCAACTGTAATTTGAATGCCCTGCTGGAGGATGCCACTTGTTCTCTGCTAACAACCAAAATGTTGAACCGATTCGCCACCTGCTGATGACATGCGCCTAAAAAACTAGACAATTGGTTGGTATGAGGATCTTGATATTGTCTTCAGTTATCGAATTACTGCCACATGCCCTTTACTGCCAACAATATTTTCGCTAGATTGATTTGCCCCTAGTCCATTGGAGACGTAATTACTGCCCAAACCACTTCCATCGTATCCTGCACTGTATGATCTAGCATTCGTTCCCAGATTTGGTGTTAATGTCAATCCCGTTCCAACCTTTATAGTCCAGGAGGGATCAATAGGAGGCATCCCATATTCATCAGGTTTTAATGCCACAGGAAAATCTGGCAATTTGGGCACACCCTCCAGCAGGTCTGTTGGAAACTCCATCTTGACTTCATATGGTATCCGAGTCAAAATATATCGACCTCCATAGTCCAAATATCCTGCTGCCTTCAGGAGCATGCCAATTGCTGTCTTGTTGTTTTCTTTTGACACTTTTGATTGATGGCCATCTGCAGGAGCTCTTGGAATTAGCAATGAGTTTGCTTGCAATAAAGATATCATAGCCATCATGTGCAGAATGGACAACACCTCATACCATACGTTTGACAGAACAATTTCCTTTTAATGGTACCCAAATCCATGTGTTTCTTGATGACCTTAAAATAGCCAGGAAAGTTAAGTTTAACAATATCAACAGGTGTGTTAAAAACCCAACCAAATTCATGGCGCATAAACTTCCTTAACAAGGTCCCGCTCTGTTTTATAATCGTAACATCTGGTTTGATTTGCTGAGTGGGGAGATCCTCCCTGGGTTTGTTCTCATTTCTGGATTCAAATCTCCCCATAATGCCGCGCTTAACCCCAACAATGGCACCTTTAGGTTTTGGTTTCTCGTCCTGCGATGCCTTGTTTTTTCCAGAAACCAACTCTGAACTTACATATAACTGATTGGCTTTGGAAGTCGACTTGTCTTTGCTATTGTCCAATTCGGCGAAGGATAATAGGAAGTTTCTTGTATACGAGTGTTTGGCATTGTCGATTGGAGCCTGTGACAGAGTGGGGCTGTGTCTCCTCTTCTTCTTACGGTGTGTCCTCCCGTGTATTCTCAAATACCCTGCTCTTCTTCATGTCCAATTAGGAAAGATAATTGCGATGTGCATACATATGATCCTATGGCCGCAGATGAAGAAGGGAATGCAACAATACCTAATAGAGGTGTTGAGATAACATGGCAAACTGCTCCGAATGCAGTAACAAGGAGAGTCCTGTAGATCGTCCACTTCTGTGCGCGTCCAACAATTGAGAAAGGAAGCAGTGAGTGGGAATGAAACCCCTGTCGTTGGTGCAGATGTGTGGCTCCTTGCAATCAACACCTTGAAAATTGGTTCGAACATCTGGCAAGGGGTAACATCTGCGTTTTATATATATATATATATTTTTAACTTTCAGTGGGCAATATGCCACATTTGCGTGGTGAATTGAAGTTTAGGCGCTTATAAGAGTCCACATCTATGTAGTCTATCGATGAAGTGAGCCCGAGGCTTGGGCATTGGAGTTTGGTGTTTGCGTTGGCGCTGCTTTGTGTGTTTGCTGTTGGTGTATTGAACGGTGCTTATCCTTGGTGTCTGTCGAATATTCGGAGATTGGCTCTAGGCCAATTTAACCTTTTGCCAAAATTTATAATTTGATAAACAAGATTAAAGCTTTGCACAAAGGCCGAGGGTGAAACTTTTGCTCAATTCTGCAAAATAGATTATAAAAACCTAAGTTAGGCTAATAAACCCAACTTCACATTTGCCGACAAGAATTACCTTTTACCATTTCAAACCAATCCACCATTTTTTGCTAAAAAATGCGTCGAAATAGATTTGAAGCTCGTGCGCAGGGACTCATTTTCTGCTTGGTCAGTGACGAACGCCTTCTGCCGCCTTCGCCATGCGTTATGAGCAAACACATAGTGCCTGAGATAAACACATATTAGTCAGAAAACTGATCCCCTATTATATAGGGTTCTAACATAACCGACTTGTCGTCTTGGGTATGTGCCAACTCTCGTAAGTGTGCCCCCATGCCTAAGCCGATTTTCCTTAGTTGGTGGAGCACCCAAGCCTTGCTCCTAACCCTTCATCAAATCGTCCATTGTTTGACTTATGTCGCAAGGCACCTTGGGTGGAGTTTCCCCTTGGCACGTTGCGTGCCAAAGGAACCCCAACTCTCTCCTATATGAAGACTTTCATCTCCTCATTCACATTGGGTGTCCTACTTGCCCGATTTCCTCTGTTTCAGTGAGTGGTGGAAGTGTGCATGCCTGAGCTTGGCATCGCAGGCCTTACATTCTTCCTCACCTCAAGTTGTTTCCTCCCTTGGAAACGTCCACAAAATATGTGATCTTCAATTTTTTACCCAAACTCGTGCCTTTGTTGCAAACCCTGTGTTTCCTTGCAAAGTGGAAACCCCATGTTTCTTTGCAAAGTGGAAACCCCAAGTTTCTAACTTGCATAACAATCATCTGCAACCTATGCAACCATCCATACTGGCCCTTGCCCAAAGTTGTGTGTGACCAAATTTTCCACTATGATGGAAATATGTCTTTTCCCCAACTCTGTCCGTAATGTCCAAGCTGCCATGGCCCCGCTGCAACGATCAGTCTCTGTTTTTGTTGTTGCTACCGCCTCAACTGTTGTTGTCACCTCAACTGTTGTTGCAACCTCAACCAAAACCTCAAAAATGTCCAAGTACTGAATTTCTGTCAACATGTTGTTGCATCCATACTTAACCAACTCTGCCATGTCTCTCCACACTGCATGCCTCAAGTACTGCACTAGTTGGGTAGCTAGTCCAACTATCACATTCAATGCTTGAAATGTGCATCTCCATGCCTAAACTTAGTCTTTTCTGTTTGCATCTCTATCACTTCATCCAACTCCAAAGACTAAGGAGAGTGTCCATCCTTGCCTCACTCTTGCTACCATCGTCCGATCTTCATCAAGGAGATCCTCCATAATGTTTAATTGTTGCACTCTTAACCTACTGGCGCGTCCGTACTTTGAATTCCTTTTGCAATTTAGTCCATTCGTGCAATGATCTCAAACCAAGGCAAGGTCACCGTGTTGCACTATGAAGTCACCCCAAAACAAAGTCATCCGCGAAAACTTGACTCCACTCTCCACCTTATGGGACAATTAGCCAATATGCACCAAGAAATGCACGTCCATACTACCTTTGCCCCACTGCTTTATCACCTAGCCATGATGTTGCGTATACCTCTATGCCTTGGAATGGTTAGGCTCCACCCTCAACCATATTATCCAATGCAAGAAAAATGCCCATGCCCAAGTAATCTCTTCATGTTGTGATCTTCCCGTCCACACAATCCTCCAAGCGAAGGTAAGTTCTCAACTCACCTCCTTTCATCAAGTCACCTCAACACAACTCAACATCTGCTATGAGTGTGGCCAACATGCCTCCACTCCTCAAACATCTCAATGAACTGTCCAACGTGCTCCAAGTAGAATGAGTCACTTCAAAGAACTTCCATGCCTTAGGCACATTCGAGCCAATACTCTACCAACCTAAACCAATGATTCTCGTTGGATCTCTCAATCATCGCACAATCGTCTGCAAGTCACCAAGGTGCGCTTTGCCTCATCCAATGTCCAATACCAAAGGCAAGTGAACACCATGCAAGTCACTTGGTATGCGTTTTTCCTATTCAAGTTGACTGCCAACAATTCTTGGTCAACTCCTTTACTAACTCCATTCGTCTCCTAGAACAAACTCCCTTGCACCACCTACAAGCATTCAAACTTTGGCACTGTCGTTGTGATTGTCAAGTCATCATATGATCCAACAAATCTGGTTAAGGAACCAAACACTAGTGTGCCTCACTCATCCTCTCAATTTGGCACAAATAAACTTCACTTCCCACTTCACCACAACGATCTATCCAATGCGCCTCATCAAAGAGTTAGGAAACTTCATCAAGCCACCTATATGGATGCATACAAATCTGCCTAAGTCCCCCGCATGGCTCGTCCAAGTAGGTGGCCCCAAGCTCTTCACACATTCGCCCAACCAAGGAGTCCCAAACTGCTACAAGACTTCTTCGAATTTGCACCACTTGAGTCGCTTTCAAATCTGTCGGTTTTTATCGCGGAAATGAATTGCACTTGAACCACTGTGTCATCCTACTTCCCTTCAAAGAACTCACTGTAACACTTAGGAATTGCAAGAACTAAAAACCAACCATACATTTCCAATGATATCCTTCGTTGCAACCATGTTCTAAGTTTTTTGTCTTGGAACTCCTCTTTGCATGAACTCCCCTCAATCACCATTTACAACTCTACAAGCCTGTAGGACCTTCACTGCAATATAAGGCCGAGTCCATCCGTCCACTTCATAAATCCATATAAGTCTCAAATTTTGCATGCAATCGACTGAAATCATCTCCAATGTCTTTTCATCTATGCACCTTGACTACTTTCTCTTCAAGGCACCATTCACACATTGCATGATTGTCAAGTCATACAGCTGCTAACCGATTGTTGTAACTCTGGGAAGAGCTACCTCATCTGAAGATTGTGGTCAACCCACCAATAACGCAACTCAACTCAACTACTATTCTCAACGATACACGACTTGAATACGTCATGATGGAAACATGTTCAACCAATTCCCTGTTGCGAAGCTACTCTAGGTTGCCCTAGGTCGTCCAACGCACCCAAGTGCTTCACCTTGCTGCAACCTAGAACTGCTCCCCTTCGTAATCACTTATGCGATCACCCTCTACATTTTGCTTCTGTGATCACTTCTATAGTTTGATCTGTGACAAGTTGTGCGACAAATCCTACGTTCCTTTGCCTTGCCCAAGTGATTGGTTCACCCAACAAACTCTTCTCCCGGTCTCTCCAAGGTGTGCATAATAGGTCCAACACCGACTTCCGTCACAAATCAAACCAACCAAATCTGCCTCTATGATCAACTCTAGGACAAGTTTTGTGATGAGCTCTGTAATCACTCAACATGTTCAAGTGCTTTGTCTTACCACAAACTATGCTCTTGGTCTACACAAGGTGTGCGCCGAGACCAACCTTCCATCACACCGTTAACTGAACCTCTTCCATAAGTCTGATGCAAAGTCTGCAATGAACAATTGCACCGAGGCATTCACCAAGTCTGTGAATGTTCCCACTGAACTGACTTCGCAACAAATTTCCTTCATGCTGCACCCTATCCACTGTCGCCACTACAATAGTAGAGTGTGCTCCAAGCTTTGATACCATCTATCGTTGAGATAGTGGTGAAGAGCTCCCCAACCCTTCTCCAAAATATGCAACAAATCTTCTCTAATATCATCTGTCACATCCCCACTGTGTGCCTTGCAATCGTGCACCTCTTAAGGGTGAGTGACACTGCGATGTTTCTCACTTGGATGCTTGGCAACATCAAGGTTACTTTGTTCGGACTATGCCTCTTCAACTAGAGCATACCCATACTCCGTTCTAGGATACCAACAAGTCACACTCCTACTCTAGTGCAACTCTTGTATACTTAGACAATTGTTAACAAATTTAACACTTAGTCATTTATAAGCATACATCCATGAACATGAGAATCCATGAGAGCAATAGGGAAACATACAAGAGAAACATAGATATAGAGCGGGCGACACAAATTGTGCCTAACACTCGACTAAGTCTTTGTTATTACAAAACAATTACTATGATCACTATCAACTCAGTTTACAACTTCGGTGAAGTAAAATGACTCCCCTCACCTCACCAAGGCACTCATACATAGATTCTTCATCAAGACTCTTTGTCGCAACCTCCTGCAGTGCACCTCATATGTGCCCTCAATAGACTTGTTGTATCTACGTTTCTGCCAATTTCACAGATTTCAGTTCTGCCTCACACATGCCTCCTGTTATCCCCTAGCCTAGGGATAACTAAGGAGATCATGTCTCAAGGCCCACAGGTCCTAGACATGGAGTGTGGAGAGCCAGACAACTTAAGCATGGCCCTAGAGGGCCCCTCTTTTCTTCAGTGCAGTCGACATATCACCAACAACATTATTCATCACACAGACTTGGTCTTGAAATGGCAATGAGTCTTGCTCCATGAGGTAATAAGTCTGGGTATCATGGTATGTATCTCTCCTATTTTTAAAACATTTAAACATGTTTCACCGAATCTTTCTGGATTTCATAATGTTTATTTGACTTTATTCTCTTTGCCTTGTTCAAACCTGCGAGGGTCACATGGTGCCTTAGTAAGTTGGTTTCCTTTTACGATAGGTTGTTACCTAGTGGATCTCTGAAGAGTCATCGCTTGTTCCCTCCATAATTACCATTTTCCATCTTTATCCCCTCCATCTATCCACATTTTTGGGCATTGGGGAAGGATCCACTTGGAAAGGGTTGTACCTTACCTCATGGGAAGAAGGGGCTAAAGTCCCAGGGGGAAATGTAGCTGGAAAAAGTTAAGAGTCGAATTTAAACCTTCGAGATGCTTCACCCAAGGATCCCTGAAAAAACACTGAAACACTTCTCAACAAGAAAAGGGGACCCCCAAATGAATAAAACGCTCAAGGCATTTGTTGGTGGATACGAAGTCTCATCATGAGCCAACCTATCATGACCATGAACATGTAGCAGTATGACACTACCAACCAATTGGTCACCAAGCCAGGGTGGTGGACATCAACTCTTTCCTTGCAACATGAAGAAACTAAAAGAAGAAAGAAAAGATAAAAATAAATGGAAATCAGTGGGCTTGGAAACATTTGCATCCATGACAAGGTGCAACTCACCCTCAACAAAGGCACCAATAGGTGAGTGTTACATTTCTTTGCTATCACATGCACCCCATGCCCAAATATTTCCCCCCTCACCACCTCATATGTTTTCATGATTTGGATCAAGATCCACTGGGGAAACAACCTTGACTTAAGGGAGATTGGCCCAATAGGACACCCTGAGACCATTCCAAACCCTATACTTGTCAAGTTGCATAATGTTTTGAGCATTTGTTTGGGTTTAGGGGGGTTTAATGCACATGTTTGGGCGTTTTAATTATTAGATGTGATTTATGTATTATGAATGCCTGTGACTTATGGACCCCTGGAGGGTGTACTTGTCTTTGTAGGACCTTACCCGATGAACAAGTACATGTAGAGATGACTAGATCAGAACTTCATGAGGGCTCAAAGCCCATTTGATGGATGATGAGACCCCAACTAGGGGGCAAGATGAAGATGAAGGGGTTTTGCCAAGAAGAAGAAGGGCGTTGCCTTTGGAGGCACTTTGGTGGACCTAGAACCAGGCGAATGTGCCTTTCCCACCTAAACGACGGCTTTTTTAGGCCTTAGACGTCACCCATACAGCCCTGGACATTTCTACATGTAGTGGTTGTCAGCTTGGGGGTAACCCTGAGGCTATTGGCATGTGTGGGCGGGGTTTTGGACTTTGGAGGCCCAACGTTTCACTTATTGAGCCCAACATTCCGTGATAGAGGTCCAACGTCACCCTAGAAGGAAATGACGTCACCCCTAGGAGGGTCTTTACATGCAAATTTATTTTATTTTGTCCAGAATTTCATTTTGTAAGAAACTGGCTAGGTCGGCGCTAATATTTTGACCTAAAATAATTAAAGGTCAAATTTTGGTATAAATAAACTTAAAATTACATTCATTTTATCACAACTCTCACTTGGGAGAGTGGAGGTCCGAAATTTTCTCCCTACTAAGGGTTATTGGCTGAAATAAGGAGGACACTACTCTTTTAAGGCTTGTTTTTGAGACTTGGATATTTTTTTATGAAGTTTTGTGACAATCTTGCATGGTTTTACATGATTATTCTTGGTGCAAGTAGATTTTTACTTTGTCATTGTAAATGGTTATGATAAATGGTTTTATTTCTCATACAAGATTATGAAATTGCATGTTTTAATTAATGCTTGAAGTAAGAAACTTAAAGTGCTAACTTTATTGCTTTTTCATTTGCTTAGATTTATTGAATTGGTCTAGTAACTAGTGAAACCCAAGGGCCCTAAAGTGATAACTATATAGAGGTTTATACTTAGTTATTGTGCAAAGTAATTTTCATCCATAAAAATCCAAGAAGAAGGAGGTGCTAGGGCCTATAAGTGCCTACACCCTAGCTTCCTCACTTCTTAGAGGTCAAAACCTAGGAGGACTTAAGATGCTATTCCTCCTAGGTCTTTTTCCCTCTTGGATTATGTGTAAAATCACTTATGAACAACCTTGAAGGAAGTCACCTACTTGACTTCACTACCCTTAGAGAGGCACTATTAAAACCTCACTCTTTGACAAACATCATCCAACTTAAAACTCAAATATTATGTTTGATACCTTGTTATCGCACAATTTGTACTTGCCCAAAGCCCAAGGCAAGTGGATACAAAATTGGCATAACTGGGAATGACCTATCAATATCACCTTAATAGGAAATCCATTTCTATTTAGGAGTATGTTGTAGTACCCCAGGGGAGAGGTCCCCAATGACATGAGGGTTTGAGAAGGATAAGGAAAACAATACAAGAAAGTTCCTCCCCCTATCACAAGTCACTCATATTTAAAGGGTTATTTATATCTTATAGAGATGAAGAAAATGAAAAATGTTGTGTATCTTCCCAGAACTAGAAAATAAAATAGAAAAAGGAACTTTCCAAGTACCAAAATGATATTAGTGCTTCATGAGACAATGAACTCTTAAAAAATATGCTAGCTGATATATAATTGCAACATTATAACAATTTATAACAACAATAAGAGATTTGCAACAACCACAATAATTATGCTTTAAAATGCTTGAAGAAAGACTTAAAACAATAGCTTTAACTAAACAAATTGATAATAGATAGTCACAAGTAGTGTTAGCAATGTCTAGCTAGCATAATCTGTCACTTTTGTTAAGGTTTAAGATATTATTAGAGTTCTTTGCATTTCACTAGATAACAATAGCATAAGATAGGATCATTGAGAAATACACAATCACAAGAGACACACCATTTATCCCGGGAAACCCTCATGGGGGAGAAAACCCAACAAAACTTCCTTATTATAGATAGCCAATACAATGCCAAGAGATAACTCAAACAGATACATAAAGTCCTCTCCCAATAATGCACCTCTCTCTCTCTCTCTCTCTCTCTCTCTCTCTCTCTCTCTTCTTCAACTACAGCTTCAAAACTTGTCTCTCAATGAACAAGTGAGTGTGTGTCTAAGTGAGGCGCTAGCCTCCTTATTTATACAATTTTGGCACGTGTGGAAGTGTCTCTTCACTGACAGGGCTGACTTCTTCTTCTGGGTGGTTATAACCACCTTTAATATATTCTGGGGTCGACTTCTTAGTCTTCCTATTACAATTATACTTCAACCAATTCGCAAAAGGGGATTTGGTCTTTTACAATAGCCGACATGATCAATCCGCAATAGGGGATTGATCTAATGAATAATACCACAATAATAATTAGAATACACTTCGCAGTTACATTATTTCAACACTCCCCCTTAACAAGAAGGGTATTCTACAACAGCGTCAGGTGAGAGAGAGGACATCATCATCACCAAAATCTGGTGGGTGAGAGGACAACATCATCAATATCATATTGGAACAATGACTGGCGTATCTATAAATCATCAGAATTTTTTCTCATCATCAACACAACATAGAGGCTGGAGCATCATCAACACAACATGGAGCTGGAGTAGCATCATCATCCTCATCGGTATGAGGCTAAGCTAACATCATCATCATCTTCAGCATTAAAGCTGAAATAATATCATCATCATCATCTTCAGCAAGGACTCAGGAGCTGAAGTGGCATCATCATCATCATCTTCAGCAAGAGGTTGAAGTGGCATCATCATCATCAACTACATTGACATGGATTAGTATAACACTAATACATCCTCATCATCAATAACAACACAAGGCTGATACAAAATCAAAAGCAACAATATCACAACACAAACGCTGGAAACACATCATCACAACACGAGGCTGACAACACAACACGAGGCTGGCAACACATAACATCAATTAAGCTGGCACATCATCACAAAAATTAAGCTGGCACATCATCACAACAATTAAGCTGGAACACACCACAACAATTAAGCTGGAAACACAATACTGGACTAGCTTTACGTCACAACTATCAAGATGGAAGCACAATACTCGACTTGCTTTTTTTCACAACAATCAAGCTGGAAGCATGGTACTCATCTTGCTTTTCGTCACAACAATTAAGCTGGAAGCATGGTACTCGTCTTTCTTTTCGTCACAACAATAAAGCTGGAAGCATGGTACTCGTCTTGCTTTTTGTCACAACAATAAAGTTGGAACCATGGTACTCGTCTTGCTTTTCGTCACAACAATAAAGATGGAACCATGGTACTCATCTTTCTTTTCGTCACAACAATAAAGCTGGAAGCATGGTACTCGTCTTTCTTTTCATCACAACAATAAATATGGAAGCATGGTACTCGTCTTGCTTTTCATCACAACAATAAAGCTGGAAGCATGGTACTCGTCTTGCTTTTCATCACAATAATAAAGCTGGAAGCATGGTACTCGTCTTGCTTTTCGTCACAGCAATAAAGCTGGAAGCATGGTACTCGTCTTGCTTTTCGTCACATCAATAAAGATGGAAGCATGGTACTCGTCTTGCTTTTCGTCACAACAATAAAGCTGGAAGCATGGTACTCGTCTTTCTTTTCTTCACAGCAATAAAGCTAGAAGCATGGTACTCGTCTTGCTTTTCGTCACAACAATAAAGATGGAAGCATGGTACTAGACTGGCTTTACGCCACAGCAATTAAGCTGGAATCACAGTGCTAGGCATATCTCAACACAACAACTAGACTTGCTTTACGTCACAACGGTGAGGCTGGAAGCGCAATACTAGATATATCTCATCACAACACTACTCCCCCTTTCGAGGAAGGTCCTTTCAGACTATACGAAGCTTATCTCAAAAGTTCTCAAACTTTACATGAGATAGAGGCTTGGTCAACACATCGACAACCTGTTCATCCGTGCTAACGTACTGAAACTTTATGGCTCCTCTCTGCACCATGTCACGGATGTAATGATATCAGATCTCTATGTGCTTCGACTTGTCATGGAACACAAGATTCTCTGTCATCTTTATGCAACTCTGGTTGTCACATAAGATCATGGTTGCTTCCATCTCTAGGTCAAATAGACCGGTCAACAACTTTTGAAGCCATATAGATTCACAGTTGGCAGAACACACAACAATGTATTTTGTTTCCACTATACTGAGAGCAATGATGGATTGCTTCCTACTCTGCCATGAGATCATGGATGATCCCAAACGGAAACAACATCTTGAAGTGCTCTTCCTATCAGAGACACTTCCAACCCCAATCTGAATCAGTGTACCCACTTAATGTGAAATCATGATCTCCATCATAACTGAGACCACAATCTAATGTACCTTTAAGGTACCTCATCACATGTTTTGCAACAACTAGGTGACCATGTCTGGGTTCTACCAGAAACTGACTCAAGGTGTTCACGGAAAAACAAATATCTGGTCTGGTGTTCGTCAGGTACATCAACGATCCAATGATCTGTCTATACAGTGTGACATCAATCAATTCTGACGAAGTGTCGACCAGTAGCTTTAGCTTCGTTTCCATGGGTGTATTCATGGACTTTCACTCTAACATGTCGAATCTCTTCAGGATTTCGACTGCATACTTCCCTTGGTTAAGGAAGATCCTCTCTGGACTTTGCCATACCTCAATACCTAAGAAATAATGCATTAGGCCAAGGTCTTTCATCTCAAATTCTGAAGCGAGCCTCTTCTTACATTCGGTGATGAGCTTTTCTTCTTCAGTTAAGAATAAGTCATCCACATAAAACAATAATATCACAGGCTCATCGTTCATAAGCTCATCACAAAATTGTCTATCCTGCCATACCAAGCTCTAGGAGCTTGCTTCAATCCGTACAAATCCTTCTTCATCTTGCAAACATGAGACTTCCTGTCTTCAACTTCGAATCCTTGAGGTTTCTCTATATACACTTCTTCTTCGATGACACCATTTAGAAAGGCTGTATTTATGTCTATTTGGTGTAACTTCCACTTCATATTAGCTACAAGGGCTATGATGGTTCTGATCGAAGTGTATTTGGCTACATGAGCGAATATCTCTTCATAGTCAATGCCTTCTTTTTGAGAAAATCCACAAGTGACAAATCTTTCTTTATGCTTCTCATCAACAACATGTTTTATTTTGAAGATCCATTTGGAAGATACCACATCCTTGCTCTTTGGTCTGGGAACTATTTCCCATACATCGTTTTTTATTATGGATTGGTATTCTTCTGTCATGGCATATTCCCATTCTTTCTTATGAATGGCTTCTTCAAGGTAGGTAGTCTCCTTTTCTAGGAGATCACACATCAAAGCCATATAGCTAGAGAATGGCTTAGGTCTCTTCACCTGTCTCGTGGTTCCTTCGGGAACACCATAGTTCTCTCCATCTTGAATAAGCTCTCTAGCCCAAGCTAGCTTTCTCTTATGGGAGATCGTCATCTGAGGAGGTTCTTGAAATTCTACTATGTCATGATCTTCTAGAATTTCCTCATCAGGGGAAGTTATGACTTCCCTCACTGGTTCTGCAACTCTGGAAACCTCCCTCACCGATTCAACAACTCTGGGAGGTATGGGTTCCTCTTCATATACTTCTTCAAGTTGACATCTTCTTGATTTCTTGTGTGCTGCATCTTCATCAAAGGTCACATCCCTGCTGATCTCTTACATGGTATACTTGGTGTTGCATACCAAGTCTGAGTATGAAAGACTGAGTCAGGCTTCAAACGAGGTCTGCTTCCCATTCTAATGTTTGATCATCTTTGGATACTTCTACTCCTTTCAATCAATCTTCATATGAGATACTCCGAATCTCAAGAGATAGCTTCCTCTTCATCTTCTTTGGTGCATGAGTGTATATGGTCATGTACATCATCTGCTTCATGTCTCATATAATATGTTGCCTTCTGCAACTTTCAATATAGCTTTCTCAGGGTTATCACCTGTGACCTGAAACAAGGTCAACAAAACAACAAGTTAGAATAATATCCTTTTGATAATAATAGATAAAGCAATAGCAAAAATAATCATCACAGTAGCTCCTTTAGAGCTATCATTTGTTTCTTGTTTGAAGCAACAATCAAAAGTAAGAGATACACTACGAAATGAGGTCAACACTCTTATAGTGTTGTGATCGAACATTCCTCCATGGCAACCTGAAACTAACAAACGAGGTTTATCCTAGAGGAGGTGTTAGTTGTATCATGCAAATGATTACATTAAGTATTTACCTTTATATGCTCACATGCTACCAAGTATAATACTTTACAAAGACTTCTATCTCAACTGTAGTGGTTACTTGTAAAGGGGTAGTCATCAATTTGTCATGTGTACCTTTGAATCTTATCAACTTGATTAATGAAACCTGGAACCTTGTCGTCAAGAATGAGTGTGCTTGATTTTCTTCCAAGTCTCCTTCACTCAAGATGACGAGTGCTTTCTTCAACCTATCTTCTATACTAAGACAATATGTTATCTTGACAGAAGGTTGGGTTAGAGGATAAACTCTATGATCTCAAATTTTAATCCATCTAATACGAATCAGATTTTGACCAAAGGTTAGAATGATGGTCATAGCTACAACATGCAACACTGATCAAAATAATGTCATAACAAATAGGTGCATATCAGAATAATCACACCTGGGTTGCATCATTCCTATGGATGTGTTGGATCTTGAGATCCTTCTGGATCTATGGAAAAATATCCCTTCTCCTGCAAATACCCTTTAAAGATTAACCGTTTAAACATGTGTGAGTACATACCTTTGCCGACATTTGTAGGTAGAGGCACGATCTGGTAGCAACGATAATGATCACCAACTCTTAATAACTTCAAGGGTGACTGCAACTGGTACTATGGCTACAACTGCAACTGATACTGCAACTGCAATTGATACTGAAACTGGTTCTGAGACTGCAATTGCAACTGCAACTTAGGGTTTTATGAGGAAACCCTAATTTTTCAAACTTCAAATTTTGAAATTCTGATCTAGCGGATAGATGCACTGAGATGAGGCGAGTAAGCTGGTGTAGTCAGATTTCTAAAAATCCAACTTTTACCCCCTCAAACTTGACCAACGGATTTTTGGACTGGTGCTTCTGGTTTTCTGGTACTTCTAGTACTCTGGGACTTCTGGCACTCTGTTTTCTGGTTTTCTGGTACTTCTGGTACTCTGGTTTTCTGGTACTTTGTGAAAACTAGGGTTTCAATTTTCGGGAGATCTAGCCACTGAAAAGTTGCACTGAGGATGCCAAAGTGATCCTTGAGGAAGGGCACACTTTTCTAGATGTTTTTGGGGCTGAAATGCTTCTTCAATAAAAACCCCTAATTTGCATGTACGAAAACAATGACGTTTTTCACTTTCTCTTGTGAAAGATGCTCTCTTCAGCTTAGCTCTGATACCATGTTAATGTTTAAGCTATTATTAGAGTTATTTTCATTTCACTAGATAACAATAGCACAATA
>SNQJ01S0106792.1:71655-85321 GCA_010110895.2 Picea sitchensis | reverse complement strand
CTCGGTGACACTATAGCAGTCCGACGGCCGATAGGTTTATCTAAAGAGGGCTGCATGAAATCTAGGTCGATCTGTACACATGTGCTATCTGATGCGCTACCACTCGAAGGGGTACCAACAGGAGTTACAAGGGTGGCCAACAGATGTGCGCTTAAGAACCACTTGTATTTCCTGCATGTATGAATCCCTCAACCGTGGGTTTATGCGCGTAACGACAGATCTCTGTGGCTTAAAGACGCCAGAATACGTCTCTACCCTGGAAAAAAAATACCCACTATTTCTGCCAAGGAAAGTGCTCTGATACCACTTGCAAGATACCGGATATATAAAATATGCAGAACAAAAATGAAATGATAGAAATGACAGAATAGCAGTAAAATATCCAGCATAATCTTCACAATACACAGAAATGATATACGAAATAGCAACAGAAAAAACACTTTGATAAGATAGCAATGTTCACAGGCCTCTTCGAGGGGGCAACCTCCAGTCGAGCAGCGCTCTGTTACAATAATCTCCAAGCTAGGGTTCACATACCCTCGCCCCTTATTTGTACTAAATATGTCTATTAAGAGAAGCATCTAGACGAAGATCCTTCTAGAAGCAGAAGCTTCTATTAGGTCTTCTTACATCCGCCTAATTCTATTTTATTGAAAGGTCTTATTAATATTGACCTTTATTACATCCGAATACATTGATCTACCTATGTGCGGGTTAGGACCTTAACAGAAAGGTCATCAACGAGCTCGGTACCAAACAAGCACAGCTAAGGAATCGTGCACTCAAAGGAACATGTCATTGAATAATTTCCAACATTCATTCAGACCATACACACAGATTCTACTTACCTGGAATTTGGTTACTGCCTTATAGATTTTTATTTGCCTTGGATTAATTATTACTTCACCAGAAAATGACTATGTGTTGCTTTATTCTACCACGATTTGTCCATTAAAGTGTAGCTGGGTTTGATGATTAAAACACCTCATTTGGCCCTTAGCGTAGCCTGCGTCTGCGGACGTGTGACTCAACAAATTTCCCCTTTGATGACTTCGATTTCCTTTCCTTTACCTGACGTCGAATTTATTTGACTCCATAATTCTGACCGCTCTCTGTTATTTCTGGCATTGTTACTTATTGATGGGTTAGCGTTGTTAATAGCATTTAGTTGTGTTGAGTAGAGAAGATATGATTTCCTTCTAAATGCATAACGACATTCAATTTCGCATGAAACAACACTCCCCTGACTCAACCACTTATATTTTAGACCATAACTGCAGGTCAGTGGCCGACAACCTTTTTATTTATTATTATCATTTATTTGTTGGACATTTGATGTAATGGATATCTCTGGTAGGTGAGTTTATATTGATGGACAACACTGAGCCTGTCAGGTTGACAACAACGATTATCTATCCATGCTTATTTGACTGAGGGGTAACAGATCTCTAAATTCCATGTTGTGGTTAATTTATAATTATTCCAATAATTGTTGTTAATCTGTTTCAGACTTGCTCCATTTATTTGCGTTAATTTTAAATTAGATGGTAATGATAGTTAGGGTTCTAATGTGGATTTAATTAGATTAGTAAATTATGTTGTGATGATGGACATGGTAATTAACTTGCTAAATTGGTGGTATCTAATGACTATTTGATGGTTGATGAATAGCTAGTTCATAATTTAGAAAAGTTAGTTAGAAGTAATTTGATTATTTATATTTTAATTATTAACCCAGTCGAAGTTCAAATTTGCTTATTGACGTCCATTTAATGTTGATTTAGATGGCACCTTGATGACAATTTCTAAATCAAAACTGCTCATGATGGTGTTGAGGTTAAATTTAGATTGTACAATAACAACGATTGTATCCTAGGCTCACTAAGTTGAGTCGTAATTCATGATTAAGATCAGTTGGTAACTCGTTGGCTAATGGAGGTTAGACTGGGAACTTGATCTACAATTAATGCCATTTTAAACCTTAGATAATGACCTTTTAAGCCTTGATTAATGGTTGTTGTTTAATATTAATTAATGGTTGTACGTAGTTTGCAAATGTTCAATGTGATTGGTTTCTTACTGCAAGGGTTCTAGTTAATTGTGTAATTAAATTCATGTGCATTAGGTTGTTGGGATGATTGTCCTTAGCTTAGTAGTCTTGGTATGCTTGTGTCGGGGAGGGATGTAGACACCTCCTTGTTCCTCAGAACAGTTGCCAGCCCTGAGACCTTAAATGGTCAAAATCGATGGGAACCTGGGCTTGAGCGTTGCTTATGTGTCCTGGAGGTCCTAACCATTGCAGGGTAGGACGGGCGGGTAGTCATTTTTATTATTGTTGGTTGAGTTCGTACATTGCTTCCAGGTGATTGATGTGCTTCTATGTTGGGTCTTCATGTTGTTGATGCGTGAGTTTCTTGCGCCTTGTTCGTCGTCGTGTTGTGTCATCGAGTATAATGACTTCATTACCTTCACACACACTCTCACAAAAAAAAAATTGCACTTGTTATGTGAGGATTGTTGTCGAGACGAAATGGGATGTTCTCCACAACAGGAGAAAACCACAAAAACTTATCTTTATACATGTTTGTAGATGCCAACCTAATGATATAAATATTGTAGGAACCAACCTAATGGAGACACCAATCTCCTCAATTGAACACCAACTGAGTAAGATATTGTGTAGGAACTAATCTCCTCAATTGAACTCCAACTCAGAAAGATATTGTGTAGGAACCAACCTACTAGAGACACCAACCTACTGGAGACACCAATCTCCTTAGATGAGGACCAACTCAACAAGATATTGTATAGGAACCAACCTACTGGAGATACCAATCTCCTCAGTTGAGTACCAATTGAATAAGACCTATATAAACACCAGTAACATCTTCATACATAGATTACTTTTGACTTCACCTACATGCTTTATACTTTATGCATTTCACGACATCATGATACCCTTAAATTTCATGTTCCAATGCCTCTCCTTACTTCATACCCCTTACATAACTTCAAACCCTAGTCAGACTTATCCTTTATTCCCTAGCGAACCTCATAGCATCATTCCTAGAATAAAATTTCAAAATGCAGCATCACAACCTCAAAATAACACATTTTGTAGCATCATAGACCTTAGTCCTTCATAGTGCACCCTTAAAACTCCAACAAAACACCTCTTGCGCACTTTTAGACTCTAAAACAACTCCGCAACTACTCTTGCGCACCTCATATCTCTTTGGCACACCTCAAGCTTGATCTTCTTGCTTGGATTCTCTTCAAATGTGCACATCTATCATCTATTTATAGTGTTTCTATGATCACTTTTAGGGATGACCTATAAATAGTGGTTGGTTCGACCTAAACTTTATGGTCGAGTTGTGTGACAAAACAATTCATATATCCTCATTCCTAAAGAGTTAGAGGGAGTTCCATGTACTATTGGAAAATTCTCGGAATAAGATTTACAACCATATAACCTATGCTCTCATTTGAGATAGGTATTTATAGTAAAAATTCCTTCAAAGACATGGTATCCAAATTGAGCATCAAAACTCCAAAAAAAATATTTCCAATAATATCCATCTTGCAATATTTATATTGGACATATGTAGACTCCCACTATCTTTGAAATCAATGACAACAATATTTCCAACAATCTCCCCCTTTGTCAATGATGGAAACTCTTAGTCAATTTGGATACTCCCCATGTCTGCAATTTTGCTTGCGTATGCAATTCTTCCTCTGTCTACAACTTCTCCCCCTTTGACATCAATAAAAAAAGGCTTCTCCCCCAAACATGGTGCAACGTTAGATGTTTATTCATGACCCAATGTGTAACGAGCATCCAACATCAGAAATATTCTAAACACCTTAAACACACCTGATGGTCGATAAGAACCTCTGAAATGAGGCTTTCATCATCCACATAAACAAAAAGGTTGAATTTATCTCGTTCCTTAAATTGACACTCTTTTACTTCAATCAAGATACACTGCAATATGCATGCATATTTACATTAAGATGAGATAAGCATACCACTAGAGAGCAATAATTCAACAATTTATTTATTTTTGAAAGAAATATGTGATGCATTGTTTGTTAGTTGATCACCACCAAATTATTGATTTTTAGTCAAATAACCAACAAAATATGCAAAATTATAGAATTCAAGAATAACAAGCAAGCCATATTTTGAACCTCAGATTTTGTATTTCTAATCGCAATTATCACCTTCATAAAATAGACTAAGGAAGAAAAAGTTTACATTAACATATCTTCAAGTGGAAACAATTATATTCTTCCAATCCAAATGTTACCATGTGAAGTTACAATTCCCTTGAGATGGCTTCTCTTCGTTTTTCATTAACATGTAGGCTCCTCAGAAGACGACTTCTAAAATGAAGACTTATTTATAAGGTAGTTTTCTTCCTACTAATGAAATGGCTTCATACAATTCTCCTTCCTTGTAAATCATGGTTGTCCCATAAGGAAATTCCTAGAACATCCAATGTATTTCCTGTGGCCTTCTGCATTGAACTATGTCTAGAAATGGATATTATTTGTTTATCAGGAAGCCTCAAAGATTAAAAATGTGAAATAGATTATCATCCATAGTAAACTAGATTTTCAGGCATAGATGGAACTTTTTTTAATGGTTGAATTCCTAATAATGGCACTCATGGTCCTGGAACCTACAACTTGTCGTAGATTTCCATCTTTTAAGTTTTCATTCACAAGGGTGAATTGTTAAGATACTATCTCGTGGATGTTCTCCCATATGGTGATATGGTCAAGAATTTCAATGAGAACATATATTAAAGCTTAACCAAAATTTGCAAGTTGGTACTCTAAGAATGAATGTTACTCTCCCATTTTCTCTTCTGAAACATATGAGATGATTAGTCAAGAGTCATAAGGTTAGCATTTACACAATCTTATTCAAGTATGATTGGTGGGATATGATTAAGACTAGTATTGTATGTCCAATCAATGAGTCAAGTCTCAAAGGAATATTATATGGGAAACCAAATCTCCCATAAAATTCCTCTTCCTATGACCAAAAATATGTAGTCATACCAATCTCACACAAGATTGTTCAAGCGTGACTTCACCCTTTCTTTATACAACAATAAGTGTAAGGAACTGTTATAAATATACATATAAAATAGATATTAATAACATAATAATTAAATGATAATTAATAAATAATAATTATTAATAATGAAAAGACATGTCTCAAAGGACATGACTATTGGTTAACAACACCCCTGCGTGGGTATATAAGCGAGCCCTCATTCTCATTTGTAATCATCTTACTATTCATTCTTACTAATCATCTTACTATATATATGTGTGTGTGTGTGTGTGTGTGTGTGTGTGGATTTGATTACTATATTCCAGATATTTTGGATTATTTGTGCATGATGTACTTTGTTCCTTTGATTTGGTATCAGAGCCCCTTCTTGGGCATTTCATTGATTACTGGATTCTGGCCAACAATGTTTTTCATATTTTCTTTGAAGTCAGGGTCTTTGACCAACTCAAGCCTTTGGCCATATAAAAACTCAGAATTTTTTGTTGAAGATATTCCACTACAAATTCAAAGTACATACGTAACCGATTTATGAATAAAAGGAAAAAATAAATAAAATCAAAGTGTTTCAATATAAAAGTTACAAAAGAAAAATATAAAGTCAAACTATTAAATACAAAGGTGAAATCTTACCCATGAGCGTAATAGTTAGTTGACCAACAATTACCAAGAAGTTAGGAGGAGTAAAAAGTGCATCTCCATAACTTTACAAGGAGTAAAAATGAAGTATATAAGTTAAATAAGTCAAAAAGGAAATCCCAAATGTCAAAGGTCGCGATTATTCATTAAAAAAAAGTTACTAAGTTTATTAAAAGGGCCCATGAAAAGAGAGAATATCAATATCTTATTTAAAAAAAGAAGATATTAATTTTTATTATTAAGAGAAAGTATATTTTAGTGGGGTTGTTAAAAAAGAAAAATGATTTTTCATAAAAGTTACCACAAAGTGTAAAAATGTGACTTATTATTGAGCAATTGAAGTTACATAAGAGTATTTGAAGTTTTTAAAATATTATTGAGTAATTGAAGTTACTTAAGAGTATTTGAAGTTTTTAAAATAAAAGGGAAAAAGTAAAAAGAGTATTTAAAGGTGCCTTTCAAAAACAAAAAATTAAGATAAGTAATATATATAATATATTACAAAAAAATTATTAAAAAAGGAAGAGAAACCATTACAAGAAGTAAAAGCAAGACAAAGGACCAATTATTAAAAAAAAAATACCTCATACCTCGTACATCCAAATTAATTATCAAAGGGATATTATAAAAATAATCTTAAGGCCATATTCAAAGTTATAAAAAGTGCATAGATTTATATATTATTTGTGGATAAACGAGAAGTAAACGGGCATTTAATTAATACACTATTAAATTAATTAATATAAAAGTACTTTTATAAAGTATAAAAAAAGGTTACTTAAAGTGGATATAAAGTATTTTTATAAAGTATAAAAAAATGTGTAAAGGAAATATATATATATTTAATATTGTTGGAGAGAGGAAAGTGAAGATAAAAAGAAAAGGGTGAAGAAAATTTTTGAAGTACAAAGTAACTTGAAGGTACAAATTGATTAAAATTTAAAAACAAATCTTAAAACCAATTCAAGTTTATAAAAAAAAAATGGTCAATTCCATATATAAATTGAAATTTTGGACTAAATGTCATTTTTGTGAAATGGAGTTTGAGTATATGACAATTTTTAAAAATCAAAATTGCTTATGTCGGATTTGTGGGAAATCAATTATTTTGGAAGAATATCAAGATAATTCAGAAATACAATCACAAATATTGAAAGAAGAACTAGGACATTATAAAGCGAGCAATAAAAAATTACAGATTGAAATTGAAAAGGAGAAATATTTTAATGGGTTAACAGAGAAAGATGATCGTTACTTCAAAGAGTGTATTCAGGAACTCATTGCACAAAATGAAGAACTAAAGACCAAAAGACAAAAAATGGACCAAGACTTATTAGAACGAGATGAAGAAATATTACGATTAAAAAATCATAATCAAAATTTACTAGTGAAAATCAGAAAGTTAAAAGATAAGAAGCAAGGGAATAAAAATTCAGAACAAGAAAATTGTTGATTATTTGGGTTGGTTGTCATTGATGTCAACCCTTGAAGAAAGTTCGGTAGAAAATGTCGGTAGCAAAAAGGTTTGGGTAATGGACCCAAGTTTGTTTGATGTGTAATGATATGAGTTTTAATATATTTGAAGGTAAGACTATTCTAGATGGATAATACATGTCATTTCATTTCCGGTGGTATGTGGAACGTCACATAACTCCTCACGGTTAGATATTTATGGCCATGTGAAGTTGGAGAGCCCTCATGAGTCATCTAGAAGACCCAAAAGGTCAAAGTAGTCAAAGTGGTTGCAAAGAAGAAATTATTTAAATAATAAAGTGAAGTGATGTGTGTAATATAAGTCAAAGTTGATACAAAATAAATTATTTAAATAATAAATTTAATGGAGAAATTAATAAGTGGCTTAAGATGGTTAGAAGGTAACCCCTTGAGGAAGCTACATAAAAGTATAAATAAGAGGCAAGGGTCTCTCATTTAATCAGACTTGAGGATATTGATTATCTACAAGTGACTAAGGTAACCAAAGGATATCTAAGGCAAATTTCAGAGGGAATGTGAAGTAAAGAAGGCTGAAATTCAAGGAAGGATAAATTCTTTTGATGATGCTTTCTAAGGTATGTTATTTACAGGTCATCTCACCATTTTTGCAATAAATTTTTCTAGAATGATTCAGACCACAAAATATGGAGGTCGTTGAGGAAACATATCCAAGTAGTTGTGATAAAAATTTAAGCTTGTGGTTCATTGTATTTTTGGAGTTACACTCTGTGGAAAATGGGGTTTATGGCTAGTCTTAAAACTAGTCTAAAACAAGTGTTTCAGGTAAAAACGTCATAACTTATTCATAACAGATCCAAATTAAGTAATACCAAATGTTTGGTTAGAGTACAATATGTAGTATTCTGTGTCCCATTTTCAGATCCATAGAACAAATATTCCGTGCGGGGCACGTTCTACAAGTTCGCTCTCTAGAATAAGACGAAATTTAGCAAGGTATGCCATTTTTTCTATAACTCATTTTCTGGGAGGTTCCAAGAAGTGAAACCTGGTGAAATTGCAGAAAAGGCACTAAAGAACATTGTGTACTATTTTTAGAACTTTATTCATTACATGTACATATCTATGATTATTTCAAGTTAGGGTTGTTCACTAATCCAAAATTAGTCATGTGAGACTAAAGTAAAGTTTGATGAAAATTCTAGTCTCTTGTTGTTAAAGTTAAGGAAGGTTTGCAAGTATGTGATCATATACACCAGGTCTATTACAAAGTTACAAATAAGATTTGGATGATGAAATTGATGAGGGTTTTTGGTTTAGGTACATGTTGGGTACATGGTTGAGACAAGTAGTTGATGAGTTAGCACATACATGAGGTGTATAGATGATGATGTTTGTACATCTTGAAGAGTTACAATTTATGTGTATTTGATGCATGATTGGTACATATTTGGTGCATGGTTGATGCACTCGTTGATGGTAGAGGTTGAGGTACAGGTTGGTGCATGGTTGATGCACTTGTTTATGGTACAAGTTGATTACAGGTTGTTTGGTACATGTTGTTACAAGTTGTTTGGTGCAGGTTGATTGATACAAGTTTACAACAATATATATCATAGTGATAGTGTGACAATGGTTCCATCATTATACTTCTAAGAAAAGGAGGTTGGATGGGGAAAGGACATGTGGTTGTAGCCACCTTCCGGTTGTAGCTGAAGGTAATAGGGGGTTGTAGCCTCATTCTAATTTTAGCCAGAGAATTGGGGAGTTGGAGATTCCCTCAGGTTGTAGCCTGAGAAACTAGGGGGTTGGAGCCTCCTTCCAGTTCCAGCTGGAAAAAAAAGGAAGTTGGTGCTTCCAATGAATGTAATTCTTAAAGACAGATAAGAAAAATCATTACGTGGTTTTCTCCCTCTTTGGGTTTCCACGTAAAAAACTGGTGTATTGTTAGCGACCGAAATGAAATGGTATTTTTGAGAGCGTTTTCATCACTCTCTACTTGATTTATCATTTTCCTAAGTCTTTTGGTCAGTGTCTTTAACCTTCAGATTCTTCATCAATCTCCCATTGATCACTTTTGCCCAGAAATCCTTTGGTTTTTCCCTCTTGACCTACAATACAAAATGCAAATAAATTGGTAAGCCCAAGTCTATGCTTTGTGGATTTTCAAATATAAAAAATATACATTTGTTTTTTATATTTTTTAATCTCATATTATCAAAAGAGGTGGTGTGTGTTTAAGTGAGCCTAATCTATCCTAAGTCAATATTAGCGACCAAGTTCTATGCATATACCAAAGTCTAATTCAACATGTCAATCAACAAACCAGCATATAAAACACATAAGCCACTTAGCATACCAAATCCAGGCGCAAGCGCCAACTCTCCATTCCACATATGTCATCGATATACCCTAGAGACTAGTGGCGGATTTAAAAGTTCTAATCTTCAAAATCCTGATGTGTGTGAGATATGTCTCATGAGAAAAGTTTAAAAATAATCAAATGCAAATTGCAAGTAGTTGACAGGTGATCGAGATTGTAGGTGTCTCGCGCCAAGATTATAGATTTTGAAGCCATAGGTGTCAAAGACTTGCATGGAAGCCTAGTTGCTAGATGTGAATTCGATCATCAACAAGCCGAGTTTGGAGATGTTGCGCATTTGAGGTACAAAGAAGGTTGCATTATGTTCCGATTTTGGATAATGAATTGCAAATAAGAAGCACAATCCTCAAGGGCCAAATCGGTGATTCTCTTAATAGAATCCATGCTTATGTTATTTCCAAAAGATAAACAGTTAGCAAACGTTGTTTTGTCCTATACCTTGCTTCCAGAGTTATGGCAGCAAGGGATTGTACATAAAACCTTTCTACAAACCTTGATTGGTATTATTTTGTCTATCATCTAATGATGATCTAATTTTGAACTCATATACAAACAAGGCAGGGGGTTTCTCCAGAAGGACATGTTTATTTTTCTGGGTAGACTTGAAAGCCCATTCAAGACTTAAGTTTGTGGGAACAATATGTACACCGCATCCACAGATGGGTCATCCAGAAGTTGTCATAGTTTCTATACAATTTTATTGCTAAGACAAATTGAAATCAGAAGAAAAGGCTGCAGCTTTCTTCAGAGATCTACTGCTAATTTCATTAAGTGTTGAACCCTGTGTTATACTTGTTTCTCTGGATAATTTTTGGCTATGTTTTCACAGCTCACTATTCTAAAAATGAAGATTTTTCTTCATTCATTATTATGTCAAATAGGATTACACAGTCATCAGCAGTCAGCATCAATCAAATAAATCTTATAGTAGCTCGGTTCTACATCTAGCCTATACTTTGTGTTCCTTCTTACCTAGAGGAATGAATAGCATGGACATCAAGACATAGTAACAAACCCTCATAAAAAATTAGATGATGTTGATCAGTGTCATGATTCAGAGGCAGCCATAAACTTGCAATAAAATATCATGATGATTGAAACATAGTGAAGGGTTCATTTTTATAAGTTTTGAACAATTTTGAAAACTCAAAACTTTCGGCAGCTTATTTTGGTCTACAGAGATGTTGTTAGTTGTCGAATCCCCTGATTTTCGGCAGCTAAATCTGCTCTTTTCTATATGTGTTAGCTGCCGAAAGTGCATAGATGCACATAATTAATGCCTTTTCTTCCAGATTGTATCCAGTTGTTTTCAGATCACTCGAGAAAACTCCCAAGGAGGAAACAACTACATAATGGACAAGAAGGAAAGTGTTGATTGAAAGCTCGAAAGAAATAATCTTGTTTTGGAACGCAACATGCACTATGGATTTGATATCACAATAATTCGTAGCATCAAATACTGCAGGAAGCAATTGATAGAGTCATAGTAGAAGCCCACGAGGAGGGGCCAAAAACACCAGTGCGCTACGGAATTTTCGAGCACTACAAAAAGATCCGTTATAGATGGCATTTACAAGAGACAGTGTTCCAACATCTACAAGTGGCATATGAGGGAATACATTTCCCTACCAACTAAGAAACATGTGGCATATTTTTCCAAATTTTCAGGTAACATCTTTGGTACTCGAGACAATTCAAGCAACATCTTTCTACTTACAATGTTTTTTTTTTAACTAGTTCCTAGGAATTAGTTAGTGTTTACATGTGTTAGTCCTTGTAATATTTTTTTTATTATTTTTAAAAACAAATATTGATGACTCGAGTCTTGAGGGTTGAGGGCATCTCTCTCTATATATTCACATGTAAATGGATACAATGAGGGTGGGGGAAAAAACATAGAGGAGACCCGAGAGGTCTGTTGTAAGGTTTTCAAGAAATGATTATGAGTTGCAGGGCATCAAAGTTCGATGTCTTCCTCAAAGACTTGTCTTATTTTTTTATGTGAAATATCTCAGCTGATGAGTAAGACTTTTGATCAGATAGTTTATTCTTTATGTGTTATCGTACTTCTTATATCTTCTTCTATTATATGTGTTTTTGTTTATATAAGGATTATGTGAATAAAGTTTGTGCTGAAGATGTTGTGATAAGGATTATTATAATAGCTGCCACATACACATATTTTTCATTATGTCATGTTTGGAAAGGTTTATAACTATTACAGATTCTTCCTATAGAGACTGAAAGAAGGTTGTTTTTCAGCCTTAGCTACACTTTGTGTTTTTCCTGATTTCTTCATTCACACTTATTTGATCTTGGAATTGATCTAGGGCCTTATTCGACCTGATTTGCTTCCAATAGGATTTTAAGTTAAGATTGTTGTATTTCATGGAATCCATGCCCAATGGATTCATTTCCTTCTTGATTAATTTTACCACTCTCATAATTTCCTAAAACCCAAGTTATCCAATCAAACATTTTTATTCATGATGTGCTAGGCTTGCACTTGAGCAGTCCAAGAGCAACTTCTAGTGCTAACATTTTTGGCGCCGTTGCCGGGGAACGAAAGTGAATCTAGTTTCCCTGGGAAGAATGACATAGATCCGACTTTTGATGGAAGACAAAGGAAGGACTCATAAATGACTGTAGCAATCTGCCTGATGACTCCACGATTAAATATTCCACTAGGGAGGATCCGGTTAACAAGAAGATGAAGAGGCTGAATTCTAAATCCAGGTATCAGTTCATTAGTCTTCTACATGAACTTTTGTTGTTCTTTATTAGCTCTTTCATGCTCTTCCCTTCACATGTCAAGATGGTTGTTTTCTATTTTGTTTATTCCTATGATCATCAACCTACCTTCATATATCCAACCTTAGAAGAGGAAATGTTGAAGCCTTATGTTGTTGATGTTGATCCTATATCCTCATTATAGCATGTTCATAAAGATGAGTTCTGCATTCCAATTATTCCTGAATCAGATCATTCTTGTGACTTTGTGGAGGTTGAAATTGATTCAAAACCTACTCATAGTTCATTACCTTTTGCCTTAACTTTTGAACCTTGCCATCAACCTATTAACTTTCATGATCAACCCACTGCTTTTCAAAATAAAATCAGAATGAATATGTTCAAGCCTTTAAGGCTTCCCTATCTCCTTCATCCTTATCCTCTCGACTACCTTGAGTATCTTCCCCGGTTTTTCGGAGAGGATCATGTCACAACTGAGAGTCATCTGAGGGCCTTTGAGAATTTTGTTGATCAATTCGAGATTGTTCATGATGATGTGATCATGAGATTTTTCTCTAAGTCTTTGTTCAGAGATGTTGCTATATGGTTTAAGGGTCTGAGAGATGATTCTATTGGTTCTTGGATCGAGTTGTCTAATGCTTTTTTGAAGCATTGGGGTGAGAAAAAATCTCTTGATTTGTATCTCACTGATTTTTATGCTTTGAAGAGAGAGGAGAACGAATATTTGCCTATTTTCAATCGAAGGTTCTACAACATTTATCGTGATACGCCTTTGGATATCCGACCTATAGAGACTACTGCCATGGTATATTATGCTATGTATCAACATTTAGAGCTTTCCCTTCTCTTGTTAGAAAGGAAGTCTTCATCCTTAAGGAGCTTGTTTGAAGATGCTCAAGAGGTGGAGGAGAACATCCGTTCTTCCAGAAGGATCTAAGAGCGGGTTTACTTTGAAAATCTGCATGCACATGAGCAAGAAGAATGTCAATATGGCTCAAATTTTGAGCAGGAAGGTAATGAATTGTAATGGCTCTAAATTAATTTAAGCAACCATTGAATTACATGAATTACAGTAAAATTTAAAAATAACTTAATCTAGCACATTCGCAATCTAATATTTCAAGCAATAAAATTTAATAACAAATTTTATACAAACAATGCATGAATTTTAAAGAAGTACCTTAACTCTGATGCTATCCGCAGTTCTCTTCTTTAGCTTGCTTCCTTAGCTTGATTCTTTAGGACACCACCCCAAAACCAACCTCCCTGTCGACTAGTAGCACCTAGCCCTAGGATATCAACGGATATCCTAGCCCTCCGAGCCCAAAACCTCCAGCAACCCCCCGATG
>SNQJ01S0106792.1:38032-62342 GCA_010110895.2 Picea sitchensis | reverse complement strand
ATCTATGTATATGTATGTATATGTATGTATATGTATGTATATGAATGTTACTCTCCCATTTTCTCTTCTGAAACGTATGATATGATTAGTCAAGAGTCATAAGGTTAGAATTTACACAATCTTATTCAAGTAAGGTTGGTGGGATATGATTAAGACTAGTATTGTATGTCCAATCAATGAGTCAAGTCTCGAAGGAATATTATACAGGAAACCCAATCTCTCATAAAATCTCTCTTCCTATGACCAAAAATATGTAGTCATACCAATCTCACACAAGATTTTTCAAGCGTGACTTCACCCTTTCTCTATACAACAATAAGTGTAAGGAACCAACCCAATTCTTATACAACTCCTTAGTACAAAAGGGTCAGAAATTATTTTCAGACTAGGAAAGGCTCCTCAACATAGCAGGATTTTCCTTACCTTAATGCAGCCAACATGCGTAATGCATTCATCAAATATATAAATAACTATATATTCTATGCAAGTGCCTAGCCAAACATTGTAAAATTAATCATAAACAAGTACCTACCATTAATGTCAACTAGGTGTCCATGTGAATAACATGGTCCCTCATAACATTCCATATTGTCCAATATACTATCCAACACAATCTGTTTCCCTAGGACACAATTCTTTGTGGCTTATTATGATAAAAATATTTTTACATTAATATAGAAACCACAAGTAACATCATCATCATAACCACTGCTAAAATTATTCTTAAGTTGTTAAGTGTGTTTTGTATTCTTTAACTTTAGTCTATTAATACAATAATTGCTTGCATAAGGATCATTGAAATAAAGACATCCACTATATACACAAGATTTATCCTAGGAAACCCTCGTGGGGGAGAAAACCCAACAAATCTTCCTCAATATAGATTCTTCAACAAGTACAATGTCTCTCTCAAGAGAGATCTCACCAAAACAAAAGATCCACCAGAAACTCTAACCAAAATAGAGTAGCACACCACTACACCAAGATATTCCTTCACCAAATAACCAAAACCCTTTACTGAGACACCCCTACTTTGTAGCTACATCACTCCTTCTCTATAGTTGTGTCACTCTCCAAGACTTGCACATTGTATGAGAGAGCAAGTTGTGTGTGTCACCAAATGAGGCGCTAGGCCTCTTATAAATACTAGTTGGGCTGCCCAAAATTAGGTCAGGGTCGACCTATCCACTTTACCCTTCTATTTTATATTTGACTTGTCAAGGCACAATAGGGTCGACTTTTACAAAGGCACAATAGGGAAAACTTGACAAATATAATATAACATTAATATTTAGGGTTTTTTCTTTTTCAAATACAATATGAATATAATAATAATATCTTCTGAAGCTACTCAAACTTCAACACTCCCTCTTAGCAAGGAATGTATTCTTCTGGCACGATCATCACGACCGCTTCTTCTCTTCTAAACACTTGACCATTGACTTGTTGAATTTCCACAAAATATATATTGAAGAAGTTTTGTAACCACATCAGCATCCAGGGTCTCATCATCCATCTGAGATTTATGTCATCATGGGGCTTTCACTTGCCAAGTCACACAGATTCTAGCATCTAGTTCCAAAATGAACTAGTAACCTTTGGTTGGCACACTAGGCAATTGGTCCACAATAACCAAGCATATAATCACGAGGATTAGGTGATGTAGTGTGCACACACTACCCATCTAGACCAAGGATAGGAAACACCTCCAACCACACATGTTGGCCCACGAGCTAAAAATTTGGGCAACTCACCAGCCCTAAATGCATGGCATCTACTGACCTTGTGTGAGGTCATGCTGACTAGTGCCATAGTCAATAACTTTACGTACCAAAATTTTTCATTGGAGTAGCAATTTCTGTACCAGGATTTATCACTGGGGTAGCAGTAACTCGGCATACCAGGGTTTATCACTGGAGTAGCCATCTGCGTACTGGGATTTATCACTAGGGTAGCAGTAACTCGACTCACCAGCCTTTATCATTGGAGTAGCCATCTGCATACCAAGATTTATCACTGGGGTAGTAGTAACTCGGCATACCAAGATTTATCACTAGAGTATTCATGTGCGTACCAAGCTTAATCACTAGGGTAGCAGTAACTCGATGTACCGGGATTTATCACTGGGGTAGCAGTAACTCGATGTACCATGCTTTAACACTGGGGTAGAAGTAACTCGGCTTACCAGGATTTATCACTGGAGTAGTTGTAACTCATAACCACCCGTAACTTCTGAATGACCACCCATAACTTCTGCCACATGTTGAAGTTGTTTCCCTGGATCTCAATTGTAACTCATCACTCCCTCTTACTAGGGACATCCTTCTGGACCACACCAAGCTTGTCTCTGAAGTAATCAAACTTCACTTTCAACAGAGGCTTGGTCAACATGTCAACTATCTTCTCATCTATAGTGACATACTAGAGATTTATTTCTCCCCTCTCTACCATATCTCTGATATAATGGTACCTAATATCGATTTTATTGGACTTGTCATGGAGCACTAGGCTCTTTGTCAACTTCACACAACTATGGTTGTCACACAAGATACAAGTCGCCTCTAACTCGAGATCAAACACATTGCTAGTTGAACAAGCTACTATGTACTCTGCTTCAGCTGTACTGAGTGCCACACCAGTTTTCTTCCTGTTGAACCATGAGATCATAGTCGATCCCATACTAAAGCAACATCCAGATGTACTCTTCCAATCTGCAACACTACCGACCCAATCTAAATCAGTAAAGCCTTGTAGGCTTATCTCACGATATGAAGCAATTCTGAGCCCATAATCAATTGTACCCTTCATGTACCTCATCACATGTTTTGATGCAACCAAGTGAACATTTCTCAGCTCAACCATAAATTGACTCAATGTGTTCACCGCAAAACATATATCTGGCCTTGTCTTCATTAAGTACATCAATGAACCAATCATCTGTCTATACATGGTGGCATCCACTGTCTCTGAATATGTATTGCTCAACAACTTCAGGTTTTTCACCATCGATGTAGGCATGGCCTTGCAATCCATCATTTTGAATCTCTTCAAAATCAAAATAGAATATTTTCCTTAGTCAAGGAAAATCTCACTCGGTCTCTACCATACCTCTAGACCAAAGTGTTATAGGGATATTTTCCTCACCCTATGCAAACTTGCACATAGGGCCTTTTTTCATTTCCCTATGCAGACTTGAAGTCCCTTTTTGCAAATCCCAGAGCTAAAAACATGATTTGTCCACATATATGCTCCTTGTCTATATTACAACATGCGTATACGCAGGTTGCACCACTACATCCTGTGTACATCAGGATTTGTGCCCAAAATTAAAAAATGGTGTCGGGTTTCCATGTCACATCATTGGATATATGATCCTTCGCCTTCCATATACTGGAAATGTTCTAACTCGACCCTTCAATTCCACTTGAAGGCTACAAATGGGCCAAATCTGAGCTATGGAAAAGAGGAGAAGAATTCAACTTTGAGAGCAAAGTTACTATGGAGAAATTATTCACTTCAAATTGAGTCTGCATCCCTTTTTCCTTTAAGTCTGAACACATTGTTCAGCCCCCAAACTCTTCCCTTATTGATTGAGAACCTCATTGTCTCTCTTATATGAGCTTTCCTTTGGTGGAGGATTGAAGTGGTGGAAGCCCAGCTGGAAGGAACTTAGTTTCTCGGTTCCGAACCGTGACGACACGAAAGTTTGTAACTCATTCACTTATGTTGATTACATCTGAGTAGAAATACTCTTTTCTTGTCTAATTGATATCTTACAAATATTTGAATTGTTATTCCATGGATGTATTTTTTATGAATATTGATGGATTATGCTATTGAATGTGATAACATTATATATTATCACCATATGCTTGTGTTTCTTGGTTGTTGAGGACTAGTTGCAGGTATATTTCTTTGGGTCAGGTATATTTATCTTGTCTTGCTAGCATAATTTTTTATATAGCATACCTGAGATTAGATTTGATTTCTATAGTCATTTTTGTTTGTTATGGTTTACCCCTAGCCATAGAGAGATTTTACTCGTAACATAATTGGCGACCATACTGTGGATATAATATTATTTTTGGGGGTTTGGAGTGTTTTTCTCCTTAGATTTCTCTCGTTTATATTGAGTTTCTTGTTGTATGATTGCTTGACAGCCTCTGTTCACTATGAGTCTAAGTTCCTTAGTCTGGTTGTGTTTTGACACATATACATGGGTTTTTGCTTGACAGTCACGTACATACGCATGTTGTCCTTCTGCAAGAAGCGTACATACACATTTTTCCCTTGAACAATCGCATACATCACCCTTTTTTTCTTGGTTGTTGGGTTTGATGGTTGTTGGGTAGGTTTTGATGATTGATGAGTCTTCTTGTGTCTTTGTGGTGACTGTTAAGTGTCTGTGGAGTGACATGAAACCTGTCTTTGGTTTGTCTCTGTTTACACACAGTAGAGTCTTTATATCAAGTTGTTGTTTAGTCCTTGAATTTTCATTTTCTTATATTGAAAATACAAAAATGTTAGGCATTTTACATTGATTGGCATTTTGATCTTTTGATTCTTTATCATTAATCTTAGTGCATGTAAAGAAAGATTGCATTTTATTTAGAATTGCATAACTGAATTGAGAATTGCATTTTGAAAAGCATATCATTTATTCAAAATTGAAGTTAGGACTTTTCATTGTATTCATATTCATTTATTTTAAATGATGAGTCATAACATCACTAGTTTCAGGACCTCACCTTTTGAGTAAGAAAGGCCATTAAAAGTAACGCAATAATTTAAAATTGATTAGTAACGATTTTATTTTTCTAGGTGCACAAACTAGCTTAGGATTTAGAGCCTTGGAATAGGATTTTGTGAGTAAACTTCTCCAAGGCTATTAAATCAACATATGTGTCTAACTAAGGGAATGGAGAAATCCGTTGTATAATAGGTAATATCAGGAGGCTCCACTTACACTGGAGTTAAGCATGAGGTCGGGTGAGGTTGTTTGAAGGGATATCCCTCTGATACCTTCTTAGCATCAGATATATTTATGTGGATCTATTCATATATCGGGATCTTGCTAGTGCCCTTACCTCTGTGAGAGGCGGTGCTTTCAAGGTTTCGGGCTTTGCTACCCTACCCATACGGTGAACCTGACTTACAAATGTTCGCCTATGCATTGGTTATATGGTGGTTTCTTAGTTGCTTGACTTAGGTACCACATAAGTTACTTCCGGGGGTTATTATGTAGGTACCTTGGGTCAAATAAGGGTCAGACAACACAAAACCTTTATGGAGGATTACCTTTTCGGAAGGATCTGATCGACTGGTTGTTAAGCCCACAAGGGCCCTTATAATTGATTTTGTTTCCTATAATATTTAGCAGAGGAGTCTCATGCCTCTCTTGGGTGAGGCATACCTACTTTAGAGAGGGAGTTCCCTTTCAGCCACTTTATCATGTTTGTGTGCATATTGGTCGTTTGATTATTTTTGGTGTGTTCTTTGATTACTAGTTATCCTTAGGATTTGTTTTCTATATCTCGATTCTTGAGTCATCGTGGAGCTAAACCAACTTCCCCGCAGGTCTCACCGCTTGTTATAGTTGCCACCAAATTTTTAGTCTTTTCCTTCTAAAAGGCATAGAGTTATCAAACGTGGTACACACACCTCCACTTATCAGACTTGTGATTATACAAGGATGAGTATTGAACTGAGTCATCAAGATATTGGGAACCCTTTGAATCCCACACCTATTATAGTTAATGGTACCCCTTCGACTCCTTCAACCATAATGGTTGTAGTGTCAGAGGCATCTATCAACATCATTGTCCATTCTATAGTGAATACTCAAACTATAGGTATGAACCCTTTTGGGTATATTGGTCACTCACCGAGATATAATGCTCAGTCCATCCCTATGGCCTCTATTCCTTTTTCCTATGGTATGCCAACTTTTACATTGCAATTTTCAAACTCCATCCCAACAATTGGAACTAATGCTAGCATTGGACTTGGGGGCACAACTCCTCCTTATACTCCTTTCTCATTTGGTGGCACTCATGTCCCTCAAATGAATCCTATCTTTGGAGACATTCCTCATTTTAACCCCGGGTCTAATCTTGTTCCTTCTGGATGGAGTAACCAACCTGGTAGACAAGCTACTTCTCATGTTACTTCCTTTACACTCACCTCCTCAGTGTCGATTCTGACCAACACATTTGGCATGATAAATCCATATTTATCCTCTAGATTCACACCCAAAGGAGGTCAGTTTCACACCTTGCGCAACCCCCAACCCGGGTCCACTCCGGATGTGGGAAAGTTTTATAACCCTCATCAGAAAATTCCTACTGGAATGGTGCCCAACCAACCCCTTATGAATCAACATGGAGGAGGGTCTTACAATATCAGACATGACCATAGTTATTACTAGAACCCTGGATGGGATACAATTACCCAACCACAATATTTCCAGGGATCTTGGGGCTAGATGTCGCAACCTCGTCTCCCTTTTCTTTCCACGCTCAACTTGGCATACTTTTATAAGTTAATGGATGACCCTATGCATCATGATCCATCATGGCCCTCCATCCCCACTAAGCTTCCTTCGGATATTCCAAACTTTGAGGGAAGGATTGGTGAGGATCCTGGTGATCACGTCACCACCTTTCACCTATGGTGCTCTTTGAATTCCCTTAATGACGATTATATTCAGTTAATATTGTTTCAACACACCCTCATGGGGGTTTTCGTGAAATGGTATATCAAGCTACCTAGTGGGGCATACAAAAATTTTGATCAATTAGTTTTAGTCTTCCTCAATCACTTCCAATTGTCGGTTCGTTACGAAGCGAGAATCGAACTTCTGTTGATATTTCGTCAAGCTAGGGCCACTCATATATCAGATCACATACAGGAGTGGCATAGATGGAAGAGGTTGATCAAGGCCTATATACCCCAAAAATTCTTTCTATAGTGGTTCCTTAAATATCTCATGCCTTATATTTTGAAGGATGTTTCTACATCTAGGGTCAAATCTAAGGAAGAAGCAATTTTTAAATCCCAACAGTTAGATATTATATATGCTCAGTTTGGGATGTTATACGAGATTATTCGTGATGCATCGAGGTCAAATTATGACCCTATACAAAATCCCAGACCGCATGTCAATGGCATTGTAGGCTCCGTCAATGTTAAATCCGCAAATTCGGTGACAAGCCATTTGAAAGAATTCTTTCTAAAACAATCTACATGAGGGCCAAATTATTATGTGTTTTGTAATACCACTCAATCTATGGATGTACGTTCTGTGCAGTCATCGACTAGCTCGAATGGTAGCCAGCAACAAGGAGGGAGTAAGAAGAAAGGACGTAATAATAATCGTAGGGGTGGGAAGAATAATAATAAACCCAAGGAAAATGGTAATAATGAGAAGATGAATAATATTGTTGGTGAGGGAAAGAAAGAAAGGCGGAAGGTGAAGTTTCCCTGTAAGATTTGTACATATGATCACCTTACCCATTTATTCCCCAAACTTGTGGAAGCTGCGAGGCTTTTATCTCCATCGCCCGTCGTGTTGAGTAATCCTTTTCCACATAACCATCACATGGCCATGAGTTCCTCGAGTTGCGGCGTGGTATTATATTGTTGTTGCGCCATGTTGTATGGTGCTGGTTCTTGATTGAACTGTGGTGCTACCTGCCCATTCATCATTTCTGCCTTTACCCTATATGTGTCTGATGTTCTTTCCTGCATCAGATCCATAGTTCTGCAATATTTTTCGTCGTGGCCTACTGACTTGCAAAAGGTGCAATATGAGGTCTTGGGGACTTTTTGGTATTTCTATATCATCGTGCAGTGGTAAGGGTCGTGAATTGATTTCTTACATATTTCACACCATAATCCTCCATGTGGCAGTGGGTTTTTCATTCCTGTCGCCATATACTATGTGAATGTTGGGCATTCATTCTTATGGTGTTCTTCTGTCCTGTAGGTAGTGCACAAAACTGCTTCTCGTTTGTCCTTGTTTTTATTCTGGTTCAGCTAAAATGTTAAGTTCTTTAGGTCCTCCTTCAGTTCTTCAATAGCCAGGTCCGTCTGCTGGTACTGATTCTCTTCCAATTGTAGGGCTGCCTACAAAGCCTCTACCTACATCTGAAAATTTTGTTGTCGTAACAGATATTTTAAGTGTGGGAGTAGTGAGTTGACAAACAAGTGTCGATGCTGCATATCGATCATAAGGTATTTTAACTTTTATTTTAATCACTTGAATCTTTGATCAATATCCCATACCGATTCTCCTGGTTTCTGTCGTATTTCAATAATCTCATTTATGTATTGATCCTCTGAGCTCAGCTTCTGGAACTCATTGATCAGTAGTTTCTTAATGTCATCCAGTGTCCTTGTCATTCCAGGAACACTATTCGTGTCTAGACACATGTACCAGTCTATTGCACGGTCCCTTAGCATGATCGCTAGCTTGGTGAGTTTAGTATCTTCATCAGTGATCTTCTTTGCTTCCCAGATCTTTGTGCAAATGAATAGATGCTTCTCAGGGTCTTCTTCTGCTTCTCCTCGAAACTCTGTTAATATGATAGTAGGGTCGTGTCCTGTCATTCCAAATACTAAGCTACTCCCTCCTCCATGAAGTGTAGATAGTTGACTATGGTTGCCTGGACTGGATCCTCCAGTTGTTTCCCTTTGTGTCGATGTACTTCCTGCTGTCGAACTTCCTTCGAACTTTGGTTTTCTAAACGATGGTGTTATTTTTGGTGTATTGGTCGCACATGGGTTTATGGGTTCCATACTGACATTAATATTGAAGGAATGGTTGTCATCTCCTCTTATTCTTGGGCCTCTTGTTTTCCTCTCATATGTGACACGCAAGATTTCCTCAATCTATTCCACAGCCCGAAGATCCTCTACCTCTTCCTCATCGCTGGCCAAGCCTTCCCTCTCGGCTACAACTCTCTTCTTGGAATTCACCTTATATTGGTAGGGTGCTCTGCTATGCGTCATTCCTGATGAAGCCAAGATCCACTTGAGTTGGTCATCATCCATAAAGATCAGTTCCAAAGGTTCCTACTTCTTCTCTCTATCCTTCCCTCCTTCCATTCCTCCTTTCTCTGTCAGTGCTTCTCCCCTTCCCCCATGTGCGCAGGGAAGTCTAGCTATCTAATTCCATTGTCATCACACCTTTGTTATATAGAAGTATCTTGATAGAAGTATATAGTGATTGGATGTACCTTCCTCTATGTCTTTGGAGGAATTCTTGCTCGGTTGTGCTGTATGACTTTGTTGTGTCTACCACAAACTCTGTGATAAAGCCTGCCACAATACTATCAAGCCAAAATTCGATTGTGCGGGTGAATTTTTTGTTCGCCTGCTACAACTGTTGGATATGTACTAGAGTCCATTCTAGCTATCAAATCCGGTTCATCACATGGGTATCCTTTAACCTTAAGATCCACTCATGTAGTAGATGCGGAAAATCACAGAAAAAAACTTCGTGTAGATCCGTAAATACATATTTATACAGGTATTTACGCGGTGTGATCCTGGGGTTTCTATTGTATTTTTGTGCAAACTCTAGCTCTGTGGTTCTCAACTAGCCCTCGATTTCTTCTCTTGTGCGGTTCCAAGGTCTCAACATCCCCTGTTAACGGTTCATTGCTCTTCCTTCGGTTCTTTATTCGTTCCATCTCATTTACTCAATCCTTTCTTGTTCCTCTTAACACAACAATGAAACCATTTGTTGGTTACTTCTTCCTTTCGGGGTTTGTCTGAGTTATTGACCCAGGGTTCATGTCACTCGGGGTTCCAACAAAGCCTCTAAAACCATTGGCCCTCCTGGTAAATCAGAAGGCAACACAGTGCCAGAAAGCGTTGCACAGTCTCACCCAAGATAGATTTAAATGGGTGGCTGTAAGACTCAGGTGTTTATAGCCTAGGACAGAGCATGGGATAGGGGTTCCTTAGATAGGGTCAAATACCGTGAGCCATAAGGGAGAGTACTTATTCCTTGGATTCGCATACGAATATCCCACAGGTTAATTACAAATAACTATAAGTAGATTCATAACCAAATAATAACTCATCAATCAAGTTAGACCATAAATTGTTGAAAGAAAGAAGAGTCATACATAAATTTAACACATTACATGAGAGTTATCGTGGTTCACCCCCTCCTGGGCTACATCCACAAATATTTGTCTCTTGGCTTTCATATTATAATAGTTATGCATTTCCGCTGCCTCGCGCTTACAATTCTCCACAAAAATGGATAATATCTATGCGTGGCGAACTAGATTGCACCAGGATCCACGGCCTGTAGTCTAATCCTCAGATCCAACCCTCCTTGGGTCACCTTTTCTCAACATCTTGCAAGTCAGTTCGTAACTCTTCAGAATATTACAGAAACATCACTCACAACTACTAACTAACTCCCTATATGATACTTTCATATCTATATTTATACATTTCAGGCTCTTCATCCTCTTTCAGAATATTACAAAAACCCTAACCCTTCTTACGTTAGGTATTTCTCCCATATGTGTGATGCTCCTCCTCCAGTTGTCACTTTCCTTTGTGCATGCTTTCTTGCATGCACGCGTGTTGTTCTTCTGCCAGTTGTTACTTCAGTTTTCTGCACGCTTTCTTTCCCACGATCGTTCTTCTTTCTTCTTCAGCCTGGTGCCAACAACCAACAACTAAGAATATTGGTGTCAAAATGTACTCATCCCTTGTGGGTACCTTCGACTTCATGGCACCAGTTCACCATATTTATGCCATGTCCAGTAGGATTGTTTCGTCAGAGAGGTTTGTTCCTTTCCACACTTCCTATTTTAATGATTATTGGACCCTACCTTCCTCGACTACATATTTTGAAGGTCAGTATCATACTAGAATGGCCATGCCACTATCGGAATAAAATATAGCATATCAAGCTATTCTTGACTCTTCCACCGATCTGGATCCTGTTACCTTGCAGACGGATGAGGAGGATCCTATTCTTAAGCTTGTGTGGGCCACTTTGTCATCTTTCTCACATGACTACCTCGACAAGACTTTACCTTCGGATGAAGCCATCATTGAGTCCATGAATGGTTCTGACAAACCTTGGGATGGTATGCATCATTGCTCTTATTTTCTCCCAGATATTTCTAGAATCGAACAAGATGATTTTAGATCTACTTTGAGTGAGATATTCAGCCACACCATAGTTCCACTTGATACACACATAATTTATGCCAAAGGAAACATGGTGAGAATCCCACCTACCGTCACGATCAATATCTCTCGTATCCCTAACAAGATTGAGAATGTATACATCGGTGCAGATTGTTCGCCAGAAGAAATTTTGATCTACACCAAACTCTTCAAGGAATTCTGAGATGTATTCGCTCGGTCATATGAAGAGATTCTAGGAATCGACCCTCGAATTTTTAAGCATGAGATTAAAACTTACCCGGATACTAAGCCTATTCGACAACGTCTTAGAGTTGTCAATCCTTGGAAGCCCCCTACTATTAAGGCAGAGGTAGAAAAACTACTTAATGTTGGATTTATCTACTCGGTTCCCTTGAATGAAAGGGTATCCAATCCCTTTCCTATGAAGAAAAAGAAAGGAACCATTCATGTATGCATGGATTTTCGCCACCTAAATAAGGCATGTCCTAAGGACAACTTCATGACACCCTTCATCGATTAGATTATCGATGAGTGTGCGGGAAGAGGATTTTTTTCTTTCATGGATGGATTTTCAGGGTATAACCAAATTTATATTAAACCTGAGGATCAACATAAGACGAAATTTATTTGTCCTTGGGGTACTTTCCCATATCGGAAGATGCCTTTCGGCCTTAAAAACACCAGAGCAGCCTTCCAATGTGCTATGACCTTCACATTTCACAATCTCAAGCATACAGTTGAAGCCTATTTTGACGATCTTTTTGCTCACTCCCGTAAGAGAGTGGATCACCCTAAGCACCTTCAGCTAGTCTTTGAAAGATGTCATTTTGATCGCATTCGGTTGAACCATCATAAATGCATATTTTGCATTAGGTTAGGATGTCTTCTAGGAGTTTTAGTCTCTGATACTGGGATCATGGTGGATCTGTTAAAGGTTGAGGCAATACTTCAATTTCCTCACCCGTGCACTATTCAACAACTATAAGGTTTACAGAGGAAAGCTAACTTTTTACGTCGGTTTATAGTGAACTATGCCAATATTACTAATGGTTTCATGTGTCTTTTGCAGAAGGACACTCCTTTTATCTGGGATGAGCGAGCCCATGAATCCTTCGATGCTTTGAAGAAAGCCTTGGTATCGACGCCTTTGTTGAAGTCTCCTGACTATAGTAGAGATTAATTGATTTATGTCATCGCGTTCGAAGAGACAATTGGTATGGTACTAGTTCAAGAGGATGATGAGCTTCGCAAGCACATCATTTACTATCTTAGTTGAAACTTAGTCGATCCTGAACTCAAATATTCTCATGTTGAAAATCTAGCTTTGGTTGTCATTCACGCAATCCAATGGTTATGTCATTATATATTGATTTTCAAAACTATTTTGGTTGTCGATGTCAATCCATTTCAATATGTCCTTACCAGGCGTATAATAGGGGGAAATTACAAAAATGGATTTTCATTTTACAAGAATTCGATCTCGATTTCGCTTCTACGAAATCCAAGAAATCCAAGAAATCACTAGTCTTTATAGAGTTAATATCCAACTTCCCTTGATTAGATGAGGATGTTATTCATGTTGATTCATTTGTGGATGAACACGTTTTCCTTGTCTCTTCATTTGACCCCTGGTATGGAGACATTTTTCTCTATCTTCAAACTTTGAAGTTCCCTCAGCATCTCTCGCGACATGACCGACGGTGTATACGATACCAAGCTAAGAACTACCTTATCGTTGGTGACACTTCGTATTTTCAAGGAGTAGACAATATATTTCTTCATTGTTTAACTCACGAAGAAGTCGAGTCTATTCTAAATGATTTCCATAGTGGGGCTTGTGGTGGTCATATATTCGGGCTTGCGACAACCTAGAAAATTTGCGAGCCAGTTATTTTTGGTCGTCTATCTTTAAAGATTGTGTTAAAGTGGTTAAGAAGTGTCACCCTTGCCAGGTGTTCACTCAAAAAATGCACTCGCATCCATCCCTTCTTCATCCAGTCATTACTGTTGGTCCCTTCACCAAGTGGGGGGTGGACTTTTTGGATTGCAACCCAACTTCGGCTGGGGGGAATAAATGGATTATCATGGTCGTAGACTAATTTACTAAGTGGGTTGAGGCCATGCCTACAGTTAAATCTGACGGGAAGACGATCGCCTTCTTCGTATTCAATCAACTTATAGCCGGGTTTGGAATCATGAGTGATATTGTCACTGATCATGGCAGTCACTTTTAGAATGAAGTGATGGAAGAAATAACATATAAATTGGGGTTTAAGTATGGTCATTCTTCCCCTTAATACCCCTAGGAAAATGGACAAGTAGAGGCCATGAACAAGTTTCTCAAGAACATTTTGCATAAAACTGTCAGCTAGAGCAAATATGATTGGAATATCATGTTATATCCCGCACTTTGGGCATATCAAACCTCAGTCAAGACTGCGACCAATTTTTCTCCTTTCCAGTTAGTACACAGTGTGGAGTCAATCTTACCTATTTAATTTGAAATACCTTCTCTTAGATTGGAATTTGCGCTCCTACCTGGCACTTTTGATCTCGAACAATGCCTCATGCACCTAGATAATCTTGATGAGCAATGTCGAGATGCCTCTACGACTATCGAAGTGAGTAAAAGATGTTTCAAGTTCCAATACGATAAGTCTATCTGTCCTTGGTCATACGTGGAGGGTGACTTGGTCCTTCTATATGATCAAGCCAAAGAACCACCGGGGGCAGGAAATTTCAAACCCATGTGGCACGGTCCCTATATTGTGCAACGTGTCTTAGAAAAAGGATCTTATGAATTAGAATATTACGAAGGGAACATGTTGGATGAGCCCGGGAATGGGCTCTACTTGAAAATATATTACGCTTGAACCCCAAGCGTTGGCGTAACTCTTTGTAAACTAATTTAATTTAGTGTATATATATTTTCCCTTTACTTTTTGTCTTCATCTTGCTTATCGATTTTTCCCTTGGTTGGCATATGTCAACGGAATCTTCGGTCTACTTAGGATTCGCAAACGGAGTCAATCGCCATACACAGAACTTGGCTTCTGTCGCTTGGGTCATTTACTCACTCGAGGGTCTACTGGTGTCTTCAGGTGGCGTATGCCTAGGGACATCCATGAATAATGTGGTCGAATATAGCGTCGTTATAGAACTTTTGCGCGATGCCATTTTGCATGGTATTCACACTTTGAAGGTTTGCCTGGATTCCTAGTTGAACAAAATTTACCGTGTGTGTGACCCTACGTTACTCCGACGATTCCTACGAGTATGTATTTTGGAACGATAGTTTTATTTTATTACTTATCATCACATACCTAGGAGTTCTAATTATGTATCCGATGCATATGCTAATTTTGTTTTAGATTGGAATTTTCACATAACTGAAGCAAAGAAAAAATTCTCATCAATGTACACATCGTAACACAAGTAAAGCTGAAGAACCATGTTTTTTTTTATATTTTAAATAAAATATGATGTTTATAGTACAAAATTGGGGCTAACACCCTCAATACACATATACAATCGATCATACAAGAGTCATGACATCTACGCTTGTGGCACCAGATGAGTGTCATGATAGAAAACTCTGGCGTTTGTGAGATGCCAAAAGAGTCACACCCAATATTGGGGCATGCCTACCACCTGTCGTTGCATAGCCTCTGACATATCCTCCACCTGAACCATCGAAATCCTTTGTGTCAAATGATACAAGTTTCCCTGGATGTTTTGAAGGACTCTCTCTGCTTCTCCTCCCACTACCTCATCTCCCCGGTGCCTCTGATGATGTCGTGGAAGTATATCCATCTATTGTGGACCTATGTCTACATCACATACATGTCTATTTAGTACTTAAACATCATCCAAAAATATTTTTGTTTTCCTATACAAAAATGCAAAAATATGAAATATTTAAAAAACTTTGACATACCTATGCCCCCATAGGCGGTCCCTGTTGGTAATGGCATGTCAGGGTGCCCTATGAAGTCGATCCCTATGTAAGGGTATTCATCCAGAGTTATGACCTGTCGTCTCCACCAGTAGAAGAAGTAATCGTTGTAGGGTGTAGGCACCCCACCTCCCCCCTGTTGTCTCATCACCTCGGTCCACCATGCCATGGATGGATCACGAGGTCCATGTGAAATGATCTCAACTCTAGGTCCCAAACCTGGAACCCACTCGAGGAAAAAGCTACAAAAAATAGAAGCAAACCTGAAGTTCCTCTTACTACCCGATTTGCATTCTGTCAATTGGCTCTTCATTTTAGCCAGTAGTGAGGTGCACCAGTCATACACTGTGGGTCTCAAGCACTCTATGAATCAGAACAAAAGCGGCCTCGATGCCTGGTGCAACGAAGTCGATCCTGTGATCTATGTCAAAATGAGGACAACAATCTTGAGGCTTATATTGTTTATCGCTCGGATGGGGATTTGACTCTCGACCTTCTCGGTCCCTATAATGCAATGAGTGTCTATGTATTCCTCTATTTTCATATTGCTCCCAACTCTCTGGGCTTTGAGGTTTACCACCTCACCCTGACGCGACAACCTTGTCAAGAAATAAATGTCCTCGACTTCAATCCTTAATGGTTTCCCATCAAGGTTGAATCTCTCACTATCTGGATCCCAGTAATCCATGAGCAACTGCAGAAATCTCACTTGGGCCCTCATCCCTTTGAGAGCCCAAAACTTATGCAACTTGCATCTTTTCAAGGCCATTTGGGATCCTGGATCTCTTTCCACAACAACATCTACCTCCTCATGTTCCCTTTCCCTCCACTCTAGCACCATCCTGCAAGAGAAAAATAATTTTTTTGAGTTAGCAATCACTAAAAAACAATGTTTACAAACATATACGCAAGTTGTAGTGTTCACAGTTGTGTATAGGGTTCAATATACGCAAGATGTATTTTAGACATCCATGTATAATAATGTGTATACGTGACCTGATGAACAGTAGCCCGCACACACCTAAACTTATAATTTGTGCCTTAAATAACTTAAAAATTGGAACCTAAATACAAAATATAATCACTGAAAAGAAAGAGGAGGGGAAGAGGAATTACTTAGTCCAAACGATCATCGATTCCGTCACTCATAGCTCCCGTAGTAACCGGTTGAAGTTTAGAGGTAATTTGGTCCAAAATCCACTATTTGGGTAAAAAATACAAATGGTATAGTAAATTTGTTTTCTTTTACTATTTATAGAAAAAATTTACCCACTTTGCATAGTTTCGAATAATATTTTCTCCTAATGGACTAATACGACAGTGGATTGAGTTGGTTTTTGTAGTTTTGTCCATGGATTCTTGCGGTTTTCAGTGTTATGTCGCTTGTTCATACCTTTGGACTGGTATTTTCACTACCCAACATATAGGATAGGTATCCATTCCATCATGCACACTTGCATCATCATATGACTATCACTCATATGCCTTAGGTGCGAACCCATTTTATAGTGACACAGAACTTTATATATGCTACTAGAAGTGTCATTATCGAATGGTAGAGACTTACCAAACATGGGTACCCTAGTTAGATCCTATGCTTTATTTGGTGCCCATGTAGAGATTTTTTCCGTAGGACTGGGAGTCCCTTATAGCTAATACATGACATTATGTTGAACCTCATTTCTCACTCATAAACATCCTGACCTATACCTATAGGACTCCCAAACGAGTTTGATTTAAGTTCTTTTCCGACTTGTTTTCAAAAAGAGAAAATATTGTCGAGTGAACTTGTCTCTTTCACACTCGTAAATTGGATTGGAAAGGACATCTATTTGGTGCAAGTTTATCCCTTTTTCAAACCAAGTAGACTAATATTATGAAAAAAGACATTTTTTTTTGTGTTAAGTTGTGATTGCATCTCATGCCCTTGCTTGCAGTATTGAGCCTATTGTCGGTTCTCGCTTTGCATTATAAATTGTTGACCTCAACAGTTTTTCATCCTCAACCAAGTAGAGCCTTGTTTATATCCTTCGCATATTGACACCCTATACCCAGGAGGGAACATTCCCTGGAGTGTCCATCTCCCGCATGAACCTCCTTGCATTGAGCATAGGTATGCTCCACTGTTGGAACTAGTTTTGCTTATTTGTGACACTTGTTTCCTCCTCTGTATAATATCATTCATTTGACCATGAAAAAAACACAAATGAGCAGGAAGAGAGTATTATATTATATTGGCAGCAATCGTGCCGACTTTGAACAGAGCACACAATTTTTGAGTCCACTTGTCATCATAATTTTGGGTTTAGCATGACCTTGGGAAGTTGAGCTCATTGCATAGAGTTTACTCCTTCGAATGGTTACTCTTCCAGTCCCTATGGAGAGTTTGAGTGATGCCTCTTGCATCTCAAAGTTTCATCATTGAGTCTATGATTCCAAATTCTTCCATATGTCTCATTCTCTTGTTCAAAGGATGTCTATCAACTTGTGTCAGCCATTCCTCAAAAATCTTGACTTTGCATGACAGGCATACCCTCAATTTGTCTCGGACTCACATGAAGTTGCAGTCCTATTGTGCACCCTGATCCTACTTTCCTCATTGGTAGGTAACCTTGAACCCAACAGTTGACATTTCATCAGTGGTCATTGACTGGGTTGTTTTCCTTGTGTTCGACGGAAAGACATCTATTCACACATTAGGATTTGTGTAACAGCCCTAGTAGAATATATACTTAGGGATTATTAAGTAAAAGATTTATTAGGTAATTAATTTTGCCTACCATGTTAATAACTAAAAAAATATTGATCTAATGATATTAATTAAGTAGTTATTAATTAATTAAAGGTTATAATTTTGATTAATTAATTAATTAATTAACTAACTACCTATTACATTTAATAACATGAGTATTAAATTTAAAAGATTAATAAGTTATATTGTTTAAATTAAAAGGGTTACGTACACATAAAGGGATAACATATTAATTACGAGAGGATAAAATAATAAAGTAAAGGATAAGGGGCATTAACTAGGAGTAGGTAAGGAAGTAAATGCATGAGGCGGTGAAGGAAGGATATGGAGGCAGAGGAGGTTTACAAAGGGATTACCATTCGACGGGAGATTTTGGGGGAAGGATTTTGGGGGAGGCTTCCCTTGTATTTGTAGGAGTTGAGTTCTGTAGTGGGAAGGTTTAGTACAGGGGCACTGGTTTGCTGGAGGTTTTGGGCACGGGGGCCAGGATATCCATATGATATCCTGGAGCTAGGTAGTTGTCCTAGTTGGCAGGGAGGATAGTAGGTTTGGGCAGTGTTTACCTAGTTCAACAGTGGTCAACAAGGCAAGCGAACAAACGGAGGGTTAGCATCAGACCCAGGTATTTAAATTGTGTATTTATTTTATTTTTCTATAAAATTTTATTATTTGTTGATAAATCTATATGCGAATGTGCTCAATCAAAGGAATTTTTGAATTTTAATGTTTTGCTCAATATAAAGGAATTATTGAATTTTACTGTTATGTTGTAGAATTAATTGATGTTAATTAAATTGGCCACTACAAATGGTATCAGAGCTCCTCATTCACAATCTGGGGCCTTAAGGGCCAAAATCCCAACTCCAACTCTAGCTCCGCCTAACCTGCAAACCAAACGTATTATTATTGTGATTATATATAAACAAATCTAAATATATATGAATGAAATACATATTGAAAATGTAAAAAAATCAAATTTACCAGAGTATCAACAAAGCTACTAGGGTTGTTACAAGTTTTGCCAACTATTTATCAAGTTGTGTCTTGTTACCTAATGAGTTTAACAGGCTCCGTCTCATTAAACAATGAGTGCAGGTCTGAGTCTAACTTAATTCTCCATCTTTGACATATGGAATAATCCACTTAAAATAGAAATCCCATGCACACAAATATTTAGGACATCTCTCCACATGTCAAACCACAACTCTTAGAGTTCTGAAATCTGTCAATGGTCGGAATGATTCACTTTCAATCTGGATCTATTATCAATATACGAGGCAGGTTTCAATCTTTCTCCACTCGCCACATAGTAGGGATTTGAGATTGCTACATCAACAACACAAAACCGTTCCATAGTTGATTATTGGTTTAAGGAAAGAACAGTATGCGCTCCATTCCCCAGGTACTAGTTACCTTGAGTCCCTAAACCCAATCTAAAATAAAAACAATCTAAACCCAATATATGTTGAATGATTGGTAATTTATGCTAATAACTACACATGGTAGGTACTAGTTGTCTGTAGCTGATTATTTATTATCATTATTAAAGAACTACACCAGGAGTTCGTTTGTCACCATTTTTCAAACCAAAAAAAAAAAACTTATTAGATCGGAACGTGTCTATGTCAGAAAGGAATACAAAATTTTATGTTGCTAATGGCCTAACACAGGTACCATATTAAACCTATTACAGTTAACAATAAATGAGCATACAGGTGGTATATTAGTAATTGTAATCCTCGAATTTGTAGCCATACGCAGCACTGGAATTATAGGGATTTTGCACATTGCTAGATGTCAACTTTCTTTGTTCATATTCTTCTCTAAACTCTTTATTTTCATTCCATGTTTTCATGGACTTTTAAACATTGCAAGCAGTGAAGTCTTGGCACTGGAGTCTTTTCTAGGGCCTCTGGACTTCATTCGGTGCTTCTATCTATTTCATCTACAACTCATCTAGCTAGGGTCTCTAGACTTCAATCGTGGAGCATAGTGTCTCCGGGAGGATAGGTTAAACAGTCAACAAAAAAAAATGTCCACAACCATAACGCGCCAAACATATAGATCATATGTTAAAAAAACATATAATATAACAAATCGCCAAGCATATGGGCATGGGAGGAGAAGCCCGCGCTGTTGTAACAGAAAAAAACCCCAAACCGCGCAAAACTATGCCATATATCAAACAAACATATAACAAATCGAGCCAAGGAGGGGAATAGATGACACTGATATTATCAAAAGAATGAGGAAATAAAACACTTAAATTTATTTTCTTTACAGATCTCTTTATAGAAAAAGAAACAGGATGACATATTTACAGAAAAAAAAAAAAAACATAATAGAATTATAACAAAGGAGTTGTCAAGTTACCATTACGCCACAGATCCCTGACTGATATTGATCCATTTGGCCAGTCAATACAATGCTTTTCATTCTTTCCATACATCTTGGAGTGTACTGGAGTGGAGGCGTTAAGCGTAAATGGAAAATGAAATTTGAAATTGACTGGAGTGGAAGCGTTTAATGGAAAATGAAGTTCATAACAACTACAACTACAAACATGCCACCACCAAGCAACTGGGGGTGCCACTGTGCTCAACACATTGCCAAGGGGGAGGAGCTCGCGGCCATTACTAGAACTCCGCCACAGTAGCAGAGAGGGAGAAGCTGAGGGCACATTTGCGTAGGGAGAGAGAGGCAGCAGTGATGGAGTGTTAGGTTTGAAGGACGTGTAGGGTTCGAAGAGACATGTGTAGGGTTTTGTAAGAATAAGTGGGCACGTGGGCCTCATGCGAGGACCCGCCGCCCACGTAAAAAAAAATTATTATTATTATTCGTATTTAGTTTTTTTATTTTATTTTGGTTAAATTATTAAGGTTTCATTTTAAATTCACTGTAAATTTTATTTTAAATGTTTGATTTTAAATTATATTTAAAATATTAATACAATTACGAAAATTTAAATTATTTAAATTAAATTAATTACCTTATATTAAATTAAATTAAAACTCATAATTATTTAAATTATTTAAGTTTAATAATATATGCTAAGCTTAATATAAAAAAAAAAAAATTGACTCTATGGGTTTTGAACCCCTGACCACCACCCACTACCTAAGCCTTAAGGAACAAACAAACACCAACGCACCATGTATGTGCCTTGAAAAAAAAATGTATGTGTGTTGATTAAGGCGATTGAAGCTTAGGATTAAGTTTAGTCTAGATTATTAGTTTTTAATAAACTAGCACAGCCGCAAAGTGGCTGGCGGTTGGTTAACGCCGAAAGGTACATAGCACTGGTGAACGCCGAAACGTGGCTAGCAGTTGTGGACAATTATTTAGATGCCACAGTTTAATCCTATTTAATCATTAAACGTGGTAATTATATATCCTTACAACAATTTTTTTTAATGTGATTAGGTAAATGTTAAAATGTAAACATGTTAACGGATGCCTTGATAAATGCAAGAAAGTTGTGAACAATAAATCTGACCCATTGATTTTGGAGGACGACTAAGAATATGCCAGCATCTTCAATGCATAGCCATCAGATAAGGATTTAAGGTTAAATAAGATTAAAAGATCATTAATTGTTCCCATTGTCAATAGGTGTACACCTTTCAGCGTAAATTAATAAACATAAGGTCGGAAGTCACTTTAATCAAGTTGTAAGCGAAAAGTTAAAAGGGCTTAGACTAGGACAAGCAGGAAGGAGGCGGCATATGCACTAGGAGAGTAATCATAGGAAGTGGCGAGTATGGCGCAAGGCTAGCGTAGCTATAGGGCAAGGGAACCAATAATTTTTTTCATAAGGGCGAAGAAATCAAGCTTAGATGCTTAATCCTAACCCTAACCTAGCCAATCCCCTAATGGAGTAATGTCTGTTTACAGACAAGTAAAGAAAACTTACGCCTAACCCTGTTTCTAAGTTTAAGTAACACCAATTTGAAATGTCCTTGAACTCACCTTGACAACTTTGGGGTGATGCAGGTTAAAGCATACAGGATGGTCAGGACTCGAAGGAGTCGAGGCAGGGGAGCATTGTCACAAGCATCGCCAACACCGCTAGCACCACCACCACCATCGCCCGAACTAGCGCTCATACTGCGCTCGTTGGAAGCCATTAACGAGAATTTAAAGGGGCGACAATCGACAGGGACTGAAGTGGAACCCCCACCGTCTGGAACGGGTAATCCAGAAGCATCAAGGGATTCAGGGGGAGGACCTCCACCTGAAGACATCATGCGAGAATTGCAGAAGATCAAACTTCCAGATTTTTTTGGGGGTCGCGCCAGTGAACGCGCGAAAGCATGGTTGGAAGGCATGACAAGGTGTTTTTCCTTAAGGGACTATGCGTCCAACTCAAAGGCAAAGATTGCCATTTTTCAGTTAAGAGATAACACCTTGAACTGGTGGGGCAACCTGGAAAGACAACTGCACCTTACCCCAGACACAGTATCTTGGGAACTTTTCGAGGAGAGGTTTTGAATGAAATATCTACAAGCATACTACGAGGAACAACAGGTAGGGGCATTTCATGCCTTAGTACAGGGAAACATAACTGTAGAAGAATATGAGATCAGATTTATGGAACTGGTCAAATATGTTTCATATATGGACAATGACCAATGACATGCAGAGAACTTCGTCTATGGATTGAACCCTAAGATAAGAGCTATGGTGCGGATGTGGAAACCGTCTTCAGTAGTAGAAGTGGTGGAAAATGCGCGTTATGCGGAAGAACAAATGAACTTGATCGGGGGTACAAGACCGACATTTCCGCATCACCCGAGATTCGTAGGAAAGGCCCCGAGGACATTTCCTAGGGGAGGGGGCTCAAGGCCACCACCATATGGTAACAAATTCGCGCCAAGGACAGTAGCTGCAGGGATTTCAATGGCAACGAGTGCAACATCTCGTTCATCGCCAACGGTGCAGACAGGTCTACGACCATTTCAAGGAACAGCGAGTAGGGGAAGGGGTTCCAGAGGAAGGAACTCATTTCAGAGGCAGTCACATAACAGGGCACAGGTTCAATCTCATGTTACTTGTTGGGGGTGCGGAGGACCCCATTACCAGCGTGACTGCCCAGAGTTACAATCAGGGTTCGTGCATAGAGAAGAAAAGGCACCGATGGAGAGAGCAAGTAGAAACCACCAGATTTACGCAGCGGTTAATAATCGCCAGGACGAACATCAATCCACGGTGGTGGAGTCATCAGGTACGCTAAATCATATCAATGTTAAGATTTTGTTTGATTCTTGTGCGACAGATAGTTTCATTTCACCATCTGCATTAGAAAAGAGTGGGTTGGAAGCCTATGAGCACGATGACTTTAAACAAGTCGAGATGGCTTCGGGGGAAAAACAAGCGGTAGGAACTAGTGTTGATAATTGTATAGTAGACCTGGGAGTGTTTACTACCAGGTTGAAGGTATACGTCACTACTCTCGGGGCATATGACCTAATCATTGGAATGGATTGGTTAGCAGCTCACCGAGCTTTGGTAGATTGTTTCGCAAAGAGGGTGATTTGTGTCGATGATGAAGGAAGACCAGTAGAGATCCAGGGTGTACAGAGAAAAGTGTCGTTACGCTTTATATCAACTATGAAGGTTAAGCGATGCTTGAGGCAAGGGTGTCAGCTTTATGTAGTGGAAGCAGTGAATGAAAGGAAGGGACCCTCATTGGATCAGTACCCGGTATTGTCAGAATTTAAAGATGTTTTTCTAAACGAATTACCAGGGTTACCTCCTGAGAGGGAGCTTGATTTTACTATTGAGCTAAAACCTGGTGCATAACCAATCTCCAAGACTCTGTATCGGATGACAGCACCAGAACTTTGTGAATTGCAAATGCAGTTGAAAGAGTTACTGGACTTAGGGCTAATAAGACCCAGTGTCTCACCTTGGGGCGCACCGGTAATTTTCGTAAAGAAGAAGGATGGATCCTTACGACTGTGTATAGACTACAGGGACTTGAACTGTGCTACAGTGAAAAATAGGTACCCGATTCCGCGAATAGATGACCTCTTCGATCAGATGAAAGAAGCAGCGGTATTCTCAAAGATCGATTTGCAATCAAGGTATCATCAGTTAAGGATTAAGGAAGGTGATATCCCAAAAACTGCCTTTCGAACTCGGTTTGGACATTAGGAGTTTGTTGTAGTACCTTTCGGATTGACCAATGTGCCAGCAGTATTCATGAGCCTCATAAACAGCATATTCCGGAAGTACTTAGACCGTTTTGTACTAGTCTTTTTAGATGACATCCTTATCTATTCCAAGAATGAAAGAGAACATGAGGAACACTTGCGAATAGTGTTGTCTTGCCTTAGAGAGAACAAATTGTATGGGAAGTTGTCGAAGTGTTCCTTCTTCCAGAAAGAGATTCACTATTTAGGTCATATCATTTCCGG
>SNQJ01S0106792.1:6432-17506 GCA_010110895.2 Picea sitchensis | reverse complement strand
GATTATTTAAATAATAAAGTGAAGTGACAAAATCAAAGAGGATTATTTAAATAAAAAAGTAAATGGAGAACTTTATAATTACGGAAAGTGGTTATAAGAAGGTTAACCCTAAAATGAGGAAAATGGGTTAAGTGGTCAAGTGGCTATTGGATACATGGAAAAGTGTCAAATTGGGAAAAGTTGGACATAGGTGACTATGTGGACAAAGTGGCTATGTGGACAAAGTGGCCTAGAAGATGCTTCTAAGGAAGCTACTTGGAGAGTATAAATAAGAGGCAAGGCTCTCTCATTTCAATCACACTTGAGCATATTAAATATCTACAGGTGACTGAGGTAACCAAAGGATATCTAAGATGAATTTTAGAGGGAAGGTGAAGTAAATAAGGCCGAAATTCAAAGGAGGATAAATTATTTTGATGATGCTTTCTAATTAGGTATGTTACTTACAGGTCATCTCACCATTTTCGCAATAACTTTTTTTTTCTAGGATGATTCGGACTGTGAAATTAGGAGGCCATTGAGGAAACATATCCAAGTAGTTGTGGTACGAATTTCATCTTGTGGTTCGTTGTATTTTTGGAGTTACACTCCATGGAAAATACGGTTTGTGGCTAGTCCTGAAACTAGTCTAAAACAGGTGTTTCGGGTAAAAACACCATAAATTATTCATAAAAGATGCAAATTAAGTAAGACCAAATGTGTTAGTTATAGTACATTCTATAGTATTATGTGTAAAATTTTCAGATCCATACAATAAATATTCTATGTAGCACACACTCTACAAGTTTTCTCTCTAGAATAAGCCAGAATTCAACAAGGTATGCATAAAACACACTAAAGAACATTTTGTACTATTTTCAAATCTTTATTCATTACAAGTACATAGTTATGATTACTTCAAGTTAGGGTTGTTGACTAATAAAAAACTAGTCATGTGAGACTAAAGTAAAGTTTGATGAAAATGCTAGTCCCTTGTTAAAGTTAAGGAAGGTTTGCAGGTATGTGATCATATACACCAGGTATATTATAGAGTTACAAATCAGATTTGGATGATGAAATTGATGAGAGATTTTGGTTGAGGTACATGTTGGGTACATGGTTGAGACAAGTAGTTGATGAGTTGGCACATACATAAGGTGTATAGTTGATGATGTTGGTACATATTGATGAGTAGTTGATACATGATCGATACATACTTGGTACATGGTTGATGCACTTGTTTATGGTACATGTTGATTAAAGGTTGAGGTACAGGTTGATGCATGGTTGATGCATGGTTCATGTTATTGGTACAGGTTGTTTGGTGCAGGTTGATTGGTATAGGTTTACAATAGTATATCTCACAGTGATAGTGTGAGAGTGGTTCCATCATTTTACTTATACGTCGAGGCAGTTGGACGAGGCAAGGACAGGTGGTTGTAGCTGGAGAACATAGGGGGTTTTAGCCTCCTTCTAGTTGTAGCCAAAGAATTGGGGAGTTGGAGCTTCCCTTAGGTTGTAGCCTAAGAAACTAGGGGGTTGGAGCCTCCTTCTAGTTGCATCTAGAAAACAAAGGAATTTGGTGCTTCTAATGAATGTAATTCTCCAAGACATATAAGAAAAATCATTCTGCATTTTTCTCCCGCTTTGGGTTTCCACGTAAAAACACTGGTGTATTGTGTATGTGTATGATTGTTCATTTGTTCATTGTTTATTTACTCTACAAATATTGGATGATAATGCTATATTGATATAACAGTTTCATTATATGGTTAAAAATGATTAGATTGCTCTATTACTGATTCACCCCCCCTCTCAGTAATCTAACAACATCATCAATTGATTTTCCTCTAGGACACATGAAGACTTCACCATCAATGAAATCAACTTTGAATCCTTTCCCATCTAAAGTTGAGATCGAAAGGAGATTCTTCTTCAAACTACGTACATACAATATATCCTTCATCTTCGTTGGTTTTCTAGAGTCTAACTTGTAGGATGCTTCTCCTACTCCTTTAATGGGATATTGATAGTAATCACCCAGCTTCACCTTCTAAGGTGAATCTTTCTGAACTAGATCTGAGAGAGATTCCTTATAACTAATCATGTGCTTAGAATCACCACTATCAATAAGCCATGTGTCACTTCCATGAGTGACTATACCTATAAGAGTTGATATTAAAACACATTCTTCACTGGAGTCTTCTTCTTTGTTTTTCTCATGATCATGTTCATCATCTTCTACGGTATGAGCATGATGTCTTCTATACTTTTCTTTTCTGATCTGACCTTTGGAATTGGGAAAGTTTATGGCAATGTGTCCCATATTATGACAAATGAAGCATCTATAACTTGAGAAATCCTTCTTGAACTTGTGATTATTTTGTAATCCATGAGGTTTCTTATGTGAGTGGAATTTATTCTTGCTCTTTCCTTTTCTGGTATGTGCTACTAGGGCTTGATTTTCTTCATCGTCTAGTTTCTCTTCTCTTGCTGCCAATCTAGATTCTTCATGAGTACAATCCTCCCATAGTCTGCTAAATCTTGATAGCCTTCTTCTTGAACATATACCACGAATGAATCATTCCCAAGCTCTAGGGATACCATTCAATGTGGTCATCACCAACTCGACTTCTTCAATTGTGTCTCCAATGGCCTCTAGCTTTTCTTTGATTTGAGAAACTCTTGTGAAGTATGATTGGATAGTTTTTGAACTTTGCATTTTCACATTCTTGAGTTGTGTCCTCAAGGTCATCTTTTGGTTGATGTTCTTTCCTTCATACAATATGGATAAGTCATAAAAAAAATTCTTGGGAGTTGTCAATGATGAGACATAGGGGATCAAATGATCCTTGCTAGAATCAACAATGATTCTCTTCTCCTTTACTAGGTTCTTCTGGGTACTTTGATTTGGATTCATCTTCATTAGGTTCTATAACTTATTATTTTACAAAATCTTCTAGAATGAGCATCACTCTATACTTCCATGCTCGGAAGTTATCAACACCTTCAAGCTTCTCATATAGCTTGTTACTAGGTGTCATATGTGCTTGAACAATACAATAAAAGGATAAAAAAATTCAAAAAAAAAAATTGTACTTACCAGAGAGTGTTATGCCAAGGTGACTAGTTCTAGCTTCAATTTTGTAGCTGCCAAGACGTCTTAGACTAGGGTTTATGAGGAAACCCTAATTTTCCAAAGTGTGAATTTTGGAATTATGTTCTGAGGGAAAGGTGCACCCTATTAAGGTTATTTCCTTTGTGGTATTACTTTGACCAACGCCCTTCAAAAATTAGGTGAAAACCCCTCCTAGGGTTTTGTACAGTTGCAACACCAGTTGTAGTTTACAAAACTTCATCAAACTGAGAATCTAAACTCAAGGAGAGGTGCACTAGGGTTAGGATATTCTTCCTATGCTCTTAATTTCCCTAGAAAGCTCTTCTAAACTATGAAAATTCCTTCTTTCAGGCCTACTATGATCCCATGTTAAAATTCTTCTTAAGCAGTTAAGTGTGTTTTGTATTCTTTAACTTTAGTCTATTATTACAATAACTGCATGCATAAGGATCACTGAAAGAAAGACATCCACAGTATACACAATTATTATCCTGGGAAACCCTCGTGGGGGAGAAAACCCAACAAATATTCTTCAATATAGATTCTTCAACAAGTACAATGTCTCTCTCAAGGGAGATCTCACCAAAACAAAAGATCCACCAAAAACCCTAACCAGAACATAGTAGCGCACCACTACACCAAGATAGTACTTCACCAAATAACCAAAACCTTTACTAAGATACCCCTCATTTGTAGTTGTGTCACTCCTCTGTCGCTGCGTCACTCCTCTGTCGTTGCGTCACTCTCCAATACTTTCGCACAGTATGAGAGAGCTAGTTGTGTCTGTCACCAAATGAGGCGTTCGGCCTCTTATAAATAATAGTTGGACTACCTAGAATTAGGTTAGGGATGACCGGTCCACTTTACCCTTCTATTTTACATTTGAATTGTCAAGGCACAATAGGGCCGACTTTTACAAAGGCACAATAGATATAACATTAATCTCTAGGGTTTTTTCTTATTCAACAACCACCACCATGACCCTAGAAGGACAAGGATACAATAACAAATCAATAAAGAAGTAAAAAAGGTCTCAGGTCAAGACATCACACATTTCAAAAAGAATGAGGAAAGAGGACTCAGACATGCTAAAATATTACAAAAAACTCAATGCTAGTCCAAGCTGTCATTTTAGGAATCTAGACAAAAACCATAGATTAGGGTCAAATTTATGATGCATGGCACTGATATCCATACCATCATAGTTAAATGTAGGTTTCTAGGGTTTTATATATCTAACTCTACTTTATGGTGCCAAAACACATATGTAAATAGCCCAAAATGACACCACCATAAGAAATTTCTTGCCCATCGACTGTTATCAATACAATCTCAACAATAAATAATTTTTTTTGATAAAACAATAAATAACTTAATAAGCTTAAGAAAATAATTCCTATGATTAATGAGGGTCATTGTACAATGTTGTAACATCCTTCTCTTGCACACACCAGATTGGACTTATTCTTTGAGGACACTTGTGTCCAAGTGTTCTGGTTCCTTTTATGATTGATTGTTTCACTTATGGATTATGATGCTGTTGTGGATATGATGATATAATATTTGATTATATTTGTATCGACAGGTGATATTGATTGGTTTCTCCTGAGTGTGCAGGACTCTAGACTGATTATGGATGTTGATGGCATCGATGGACCTTCTTGGACTCTGAATCGATTCAGCGAGTGGACTGTTTATGGTTTGAGTAAATTTGTCATTGTATATGTGACATATGACTGGTATATTATGATGTTGATTTTGGATCACTAACATGTTCCATTGATGGATGCAGGCTGACAATATATTGATAATCAGACTCACATTTGGAGTAAATGGGTCATGCACAACAACCAGAGATATTGAGGGAGAGGTGTGGCATCAACCCTGCCACAACCTACTACCACTCTCATCCTGGCTCGAACTATAGGTTAACGATTACCTACTTCGAGAGATCCACGATGTTGTGAGGGAATACTGTGATAGTTGCTCACAAAGATTCTAAGGGGCACGCAATAAAAAAAAATCCTTATTCCTTAGAGGCCCTTAGTCTCCCACAAGGTCACCTGACGGAGTATTGACTCCAAGGGTTGGCGTCAACCAAAATTAGTCAAAAGACGAGTGGCACCCTTGGAGCATGTAGTGCATCTTGAAGGGCACGTCACATAGATGAAACTCAAATGAAGGTGAGTGGCACATTTTGAGCATGTAGTGCGTCTTGAAGGGCACGTCGTGGTTTTAACACTGATGAGTCAATGAACCTAGGTACCTAGAAAACAATATCTCATTTTGACCTGGTCAACCTTAAGATAATTATTGCATGAGTAAAATTTATTTTTTTTTATAAAATTTCCCTTAAAAACAATTTTTGTTGAGCCTAGTTGAATTTAAAGCCTAGGTCTAAGTGGGGCATGAGAACTAAAAATTAATTAAGCAAGTAATAAAGGGGGAATGAAGAAAATTGGGGGTGTAAAAATTAAATTTAAAAAATTAATGGAGGATTAAATTATTTAAAAGATTAATTGTTGACTATGTGCAAAACTTGTTAATTTAGAACTTAGACCAAAAAGGGAAACTTAAATACAAAAGGAATGTGGAACATAGAAGAGGATCTAGTCTAGAGAACTTTCCAATTTCGAACTCAACTAAGCTTTAAGAAAGACGTTAGTCATTAAGGGAATGTGAGGGAATAAAAGGACATCGATGAGCGTTTTTAGAAATGTTTTTAGGTGGGTGAGAGAAATTGAAAATTTAATTTAATTAATTAAATGAATTTCTGGTGCAACTAAGGGATTGGGTGACAAGTGTACGGGGGAGAAAATTTCCTAAATTATTTGTTAATAAAATTAATTTAATGTGCAATTGGAAAGGTCACTAAGAAGAAATATATAAAAGAAATCGCAGAGAAGAGGAATGGATAACGACTTGCATGTGTAAGTTCGTAAGGTTATGCTGCCAAATTTTTCTTCACTGGTTTTTCTTGTGGGAGTTGGAATGCCCAGCTCAAAAAATGAGTGGTACAGACCACGTCGTGTTTGACCTGCTCATGTAGTGACCATAAATCAATTTATTATTGTAGTGTGATATGGAGAGTCAATTTAGTCAAATCCACCTATGCATTATCAGACTTTCAAGGTTGTATCTGTATTCCTTTTCCCCACTGTCGAATCCCTCTCAAAGAAAGGACTGAATCCGATTCGAACGGTGAAACTCTAGGCGTTTGTTAATAGACTGTGATTCCTTTTCCTTACCTTACATGGCGGATTTTCCAGAAAAACTAAAAAGCCCCTCTGCGTGGTCGAACTAGACTGTAAGTTATCACCTGAAGTCTCGGTGCGTTGGAAGTTCGTCTGACAGTTTTATTGCCGAAGGTGCCTCTTCGATGTTCTCTTGACGAATCGCCCTGAGTTGGAAAATTCAAGCTTTTAACTTGTTGGAAAATTGGAAAAAGAAATATTTGGTATTCATCGACATATAGATAAAACAAATGTAACATTTGCAGTTTTTTTAGTATGATCCATCAGCCTCACTATGCCGCAATTTTTTTCCTCTATCTTGTCAAATATCAAATATCCTCTGATGGATGCCTGAAAACAAACGCTGAGAATCGAATCAAGGTATAGGGTTAGGGAGAGGGTGAAAATTGAAACCGTGAAATGTTTCTTATTATATATTGCTGAACCAATCTGTTCAACAACTGAAGATGCTTGAAAATGAATTTCATGTCCCAAAAGATTTAACTCTATAGAGGATTTCTCTTAAGGCTAAGTTTTTTAACAGGTTCATTCATTCTTGCTCCTTGAGTCAACAAACAAAATTGCTACCTGTCATTTTAGAAGAGAAAAACAGATGCCGTTTTCCCTCTTAGATCTTGTAAATTGAAATCAGACCTAAATTGCTTCCTTGCATTTTAGAAGAAGAGGGATGCTCTTGTAAATTGAAATCAGAGATTTGTGTTATTATTTTAAGTTCTTTCACAATTTGAAAGTCAGTTGCTACTATTGATAAGCTCCTCTTGTCATCTGTAATTGAGCCACTTATCCCTTCAAAATACTTAAGACAATGCAAATTTTACTAAGGAGAGAAAAATGGGATAGTTGAGGACATGCCATAAGTTGTTTTTCTTATGAAGGCTATATAGGGCTATGTCTTAACACTTAAGAGAAAGGTCTAATTGTAGGTTGGTCATACTTTTGGGAGTTATATAAATGAACATATAAACTTTAGAAAATAATGTTGCTAGGTTATTGTATACTTGGATATGAATGTAAGAATTAAAAAGTAATGTTGCTAGGCTATAATATACTTGGATATGAATGTAGGAGTGATCATTGGTTGGGTAAAATATATGGATGAATCTAACATATGGTTACATGTTTTGGTAATTAATAAATTTACTAATGTTTGGTATTTCTATTTGGGATATAAATTAGGAATATAGTACCACATAAACTATGCCATGTAAAGATTTAAAAAAAAGTCCTCCAAAGTAATGGTATTTTTCAATAACCCTCTAATTAATATTGTTGGCATGGCTTAACATAAGGTATCCATGGTAGTGGTAATAGAGAAATGACATAAGTTATCAATCGTTCAAGATGCGTCTTTTTAGGAGTGCCCTTATTTAATCTAAGAGTAATGGCAAAATAATATCCAAATTTTGATTTTTCTCAAAATGTCATGCCCTTTATAACATGTCTCTTCCTATTCATAGTGCCTTTATTAAATGAGTGATAGAAAAATTTCGTGTTGCATTAACAATGATGATGTAACATAAAATATCAATCGTTCAGGATGTATAGTTGACGGTTTTACTCTTGCGCAATGATTGACGATTGATTATGTTATCTAGTAATGGAATCACGTGTGCACCATGGAATAATTGTATTTTCAGTGTTGATTTCCTTGTTGGGTTAAGTGTGTGTATGGTATAAAATAGATGTTTCCCTTGTGCCTGGAAATAAATAAAATTGTTTTCATTGCACTCCCTTTTGTGTCATTATATGATTGATTTAGGATTTAATTCTCTTACGCCTTGGAATTTAAGTTGCATGTATTGGTCTTTAGAATGCTATGGCACCTTGATGATCATTGGATGATGTGTCAATAATGTCACTTATAATTGTGGTGTGTAGTTCCCAATGCAAAGAAAAAACATTACATGTTGTATTGTCACTTTTGTTGTCGTAACGGTGGGTCCGTTACAAATTCCATCAAATACCAATTAAATAATCCTATATCAGGACCACAATATGAATGGATTAATGTACATTTAACTAATTGTAGGGTTCATGAATTTATTTTTATGCACTTAAGGTTTATGTCAAAAAGAGACCACCATATGTAGATACTTTCCCATTTATTGTTACCAATACAATCGCAACAATAAATAACTTGTTTTTGATAAAACAATAAATATCTTAATAAGCTTTAAAAAAGAATTTATATGATTAATGAGGATCATTGAACAATGCCATCAAATACCAATTAAACAATCTTATAAAAGGACCACTATATAAAATTTAAATGACTTAAAGTATATTTAACTCATTTTAGGGTTTATGTCATTCCTTTATTATAAAAGGACATGTGCTCTATTATGATATCCAAGAAATATTTCTCTTCAAAGTTCTCGTTTTCTTAGTTTCATTGTGTGTTCCATTATTGAAATCAAAATTACCTAACATTAGTCATTGTCCACCATGAATTATTCTACAAGGTTTTAGAGCATATTAGATAAGCTATAGTATGGAGTACTATGAGTAAATAAATAAAATCACTTCCACATTACTACTACTTGTTACCCTTCATATCGTATCAGGCCTTACACTTGTGATTTTCATCACACCACTTGTAATTTTCATCATACCATAGTCATACTTGTGATTTTCATCACATGTGTCAGAGGATAGCAAAATGGCAGACTAGCGGTACATGCTTCATGTACACTTTTATAAAGATTCCTTCCCTTATGACAATTTATCTATTGGACCACCTTCGGGTGGGTGTTGACACTTTCTAATGGAAGTTTAGTTTGCACATTTGTCATATCTTGATGATTACACCTAGTACCTAGCTTGGAGATTCATTTCTCTCATTTTTTGATCCTTTGTCATAATTGATGGCTTCTGTTGTGGAGTGACCTTGCTCACATCCTATCTCTCAACTATGGTTTCATGTTTGGTTTAATTGTTTAACTCTTGGAGAGAGAGTGCTCCAACAATACACATTATTCCATGATCATCTAGCCTTCCTATTGGTGAGATGTTGGTGATTTATAATGACACGTGGCTCTTATAGACAAACACCCTAGCATTTGTAAGCTTGTTTAGCATGTGGATGATATCTTGGCATTATGCACTCTTGATTCTTGCAGTAAAACAATAGTAAAATCGGCCTCGTATATTCTTCATTAGATGTTAAATCACTTAAGAATTTTCCCTTTTACTTATGTCTAATCATCAAGACATAAATGGATGTAAATAGAAAAGCATAAAGAACATATATAACTTGAATTCAAATCTGAAAATGACAAAAGACGTGGACTAGTAAAAAATTCATACATAACCTCAAAATGAAATATAAGTATATACCATGGCCTTGTCCCAAGGTTAGCACACAAACTCAAACTATCCATAAATCCCTAGCTAGGGTAAATCACCAAACCCTAGCTCAACCAACAAGATCCAAGTGCAAGAATCTCTCCAACACAGCCTCCAAGGAAGGACATACTCCTCTTCTCTTTGTCTTCACAAATCCACCATAGGATTTTCTCTCAAAACCCTAATCTCCAATATCCTAAGGATAAACCCTAACCCTAGAACTCCAAGATGCTTCAAGAAAACCGAGCGCCTCAAGAGACAAAGAGAATACAAGTACAAGTGAAGACTTTAGAGAGAAAGAGAAAGAGAGAGGAACTGTGAACTCTCTTCATTAAGTCACATCTCATCACAAGAGTGAATACAAGTGAGTGAATGAATATATATTATGGAAAGACTCTCTCCTTCATCTATTTATAAGAGAGGTAAGGGAAGCCAACAATCCTATGTGGGCCTAATCCCTTACAAGCAACCTACATGAGCCCCTATAGGCCACACAATTGAGAAGTCAAATCTATAGTACAAGTCTCATGCTCCAATGGCGATGTTGTGCACAATAATTACTCGAAGGTGATGTATCTACACAAAGCAAGTCCACACCACTCCATTGTGAGCCTCCATGAACTCCATATATATCCTCCAAATCAATGCACTCCATTGATTCAACTACCCCTTGCAAGAAAATTATTGAATCCCTAGGCATCCCCAATCTATCTCCAATCCTCCAAACACGAAACCAAGTTGACACATGTCAGCTAGGCCTAGAAGCCCTCATCCATGATGCACAACACTCCACATCCCCTGCACGACACTCCCTAAACAAGTGGCTCCTCAATGAAGGGCGTCCACCAAACTGCCAAGAGACCTCTAATGTACAAGGGAAGAACATCGAGCCTGCAATCAACTGAGGTCAAGCATCCACTTAAAAAGTTATTTCAATTGTGCATATCCATCATGGACCAACTCTCTTGCTACAATCCATCGTAGAACATCCAAGGGCTAAACATACACAATGTACCTCAAATCTCATGAAGCACCCACAAACATGGTGTAAAAATAATTAAAATATACATTAAAAAAACAAAAACACAATTAAAAAAACACAAAAAAATACATTTTGTTTAATCCATTAAAAAATAGCAATTTTTAATCCTATTTAAAAACAAAAAATAAAAAATAAAAACTTATTAGACTAAAAATGAAAACCTTGTTTAATTGAAATTTAAAACAAATTAAAACAAATTATTAAATTAAAAATTTTAAAAACATTGAACTTTTAAAACAAAATAAAAATTTAAAACCTTACTTAATTAAAATCTAAAAAAATAATATTAATAATTAAAAACAATTAAAAATTATGAAATTAAAAATTAAACAAAAA
>SNQJ01S0106791.1:48300-58655 GCA_010110895.2 Picea sitchensis | reverse complement strand
ATCCCTGTCTTCGCGATCAGGTGACTGCCTCTCTCTTCTGGGTGGCATTATGCCTCCCCTCTCTGCTACCTGAACAAAGAGAATTCCAACTGCACTCTGATACCACACTTGACGTCACACAAGCCCTCACCGGCACTGTCGCCCTACCAGGACCTTCTCTCAATCTCGGCCCAAAGACTCGATGCTCTTCCAACTCCCCCAGGAGTTCTTTACCCACAGTTACTTCCGGCGATCCTCCCTTCCTTTTCTGACGAAGGATCGTTTCTCGCGGCTTCGCGAATTCCGCGACAGGGAATTTGACTCTCGGGTTCCGAGACTCGATACTTCTGGTCAACGTCGACCTCGTCTCGGTATATCGGGGCCTCGCACTATCGCGACTCGCGACTCTATGCCACCGAATGCTCCACCTCCGAGACCCGAAGTGCCGAGATGCCGATGACTCGGAACCTCGCGTCCTCGCCCACTCGTCACTCTCAGACTCAGACTTTGAGGCCTCCAAACCCCGAGATTCGATATCCCGAGATCACCTATCACATCATCAAATCCTGACGTACATCATGCAAGCGTTCCGGGACGTCGTGTTTCGCATCCTCGTGACCTCACCCTGTGAGAAACAAGAATCTTACATCGCGAACTCCCGATGCGTCTGACCTACAAGTTAGGTCGTGATCTCAGTGATTCTCCACGACGATTCAAGTCGTCGATTCTCTTTCTCTTGTGGAGTTTATCCACTTCGCCACCTTCGTCCAGTGCAACTGAAAACAAAGGTACTAATCTTTCGGGGCATTTCTCTTCTAACTCCTTCTGAGAACTTTTCTGAACACTCCCTGCGGCCAACTTCCAACGCTTTCCAGGGTTGAAATCTTTCCGGACTCTGCACTGTCCCCGTCACAGGACTCCGGCCGCTCTGTTCTTCAAACTTGCTCCTGAGACTCCAATCCGGCCTGCACTCTTCTGCACGGCTCGAATAACTCGACGCGACTCTGAGTTAAAGAGAACAAAAATTCATCTGCTTAGCCCCCTCATCGCCCTCTATGCAGAGGTATCCGACTACACTCGATGAAGGAATCTCTTGACTTAAGCAGAGAAACAATTGAAACTCATTCTCTCAAGCACTCAGCCTCTAATTCTTCCACATAATCACATACACAGCATACGAAAGAAGAATATAACCTGAAACGAAGATACAAAGGCACAATCCCAACAATACACAAGGGATAATTACTCCCATGGGATGAAATTCAACTGGGCCACTCTGGGTTTATGGGAATAAGAGCTCTCCTATTGAACCTTCTCTACGCACTCTATGCGGAGGAATTCAACTGCACTCTATGCAGGAAATTCCTGTTCAATCAGTGGAATGAACTAAACTTATTCTCTCCTTTCCCCCAGATTTCTAATCTTCCATGAGATCACATATGCAGCATATATAATGAAAGCATAACAAGAAGCAAGCATACAACAGCATAAGGTTAACAGTATACAGAGAAAAATCACAGCCATGAAAATTGAATCAGATTTCTCTATTAATTCAATATCTGTACATGGGGATTCTCCACCAGCTCCCTGTCTGTTCTCCTTCCTTCTCCTCGCTGCTAATGATGATCTCCTACTAATGCCAATACTGCAATAATACAAAGGAGGGTGTCTTTATCCCGTTTTCCCTCTCAAAAGCTAAATTGTCAAATCTGACTTAATGGTCCTATCTACCTGCACTAAATCTAATCTCTCTGCATTAAATCTAATAAGTGCCTCTGCTATACAAGGACGAGAGCTTATCTACTCCCGGTCTATTTCAGTATACAAGTACGCCTATATATAGAGGTTTTTATGAAAACGACGGCGCTCATCAAAAATGGACAACCTCGTGCTGCTGGCGTCACCCTACGGTCTCTTTTTCCGTTCTCCATATGCAGCCTCGCGTGACGAGGTGCGGATGCTCCTGCATCAATTTAGCATATTCCCCAACACATAGATAACAAAATCAATCTATAACTCTATCAACAACGACAACCAGGATCATTAGAAGCAACCAAGATCATATTATTAGAAACAACCAGGATCATATTATTAGAACTTGTCCATCATTAGAAACAAAAAGGATCTATTACGAACTATATAGACTTATTCTTTTGTTAACAATACTCTTAAAATGATAGATAACTTCTCATCAGATTATTAGGAAAATCCTATAACTCCTTTTTGAACAAGAAAAAAGTACTTGTATTCCAACAAGAAACATAAAAATTACATAAATTGTCCATATGCAAATGATACATATCTCCAAACAAAACAAAAATCATGTCCAAACACTTGCTACCAGAGCTAACAAGGCCACGTTGTGCCAATAATAGATTCCATAGTGAATTCACCATTATCACACTTGAAACACTTAACCTTATTATATTAGGTATATGGTTGAAACACTTAACCCTATGCAGAGATAAGGTAATATGAATGAAACATATAGGAATAGTATGAGTTATAGGTAGAGGATAAGAATATCACTATATCATAATTAATATGACTGTAAACTACTTGAAACTAATAACATGTATTACTAATAGTTCATGTTTTTAATCTCTATAATTAGCACTATTACATTGTGTGGATAATGTATTTTAGGGGAAGAGGAACTGTAATAGTTCATGTCTTCTTATCTAATTATCCAAGTTTAGAGGGGAAGAGGCACAAGTCTGGTGTTCCTTTATTGCTTGGTTGAAGTCAAGCCATGTAAGGCTTCAAGAGAAAGAATATTCATTGATCTAGGATAAATATCCTTTAAAGGTTTATACTCTAAAGAAGTGTTATATTTCCTTAAGCGAAGGAGGTGAGAAGAAATATTTTTTGGTGGTCGAGGGGTGTCCAAAAATTCAACTGCCATGCAAAATAAAATAAAAATTATATATTCCTCCTCTTAAATAATAAAGCACAAACGTAGGATAAACTTAAAAAAGAAATAGATCAAGGCCAATGAGGTTCTCCCTCTATAAGTGTTGTGATGAGACCAATCTTCATTTGGTAATGGAGTGATCCTATTTCAAACAAGTATGGTGGGAAATAGAATCTCTAGTAAATTTAAAAGATGTGCTCTAGAAGTAAAATGGAGAAAGGTCTTAAGAACTAGTGTGAAAATATTGTGGTAAAATATTATAGATATTTTTCCATGATTCTCTCCTGAGTATCTAGCTAGCCAAGAACACCGGTTTTTTTGATAATATATATAGTCTCCCTTTGTAGCATGCATGATCTCAAGGAGCCACATTTTAAATATTGTTCCTTAAGGAAAACATGTTAAACTTGTTAGGTAGATTATGATTGAAGATATTGATAGGGAGTTCTCATGGGATTATTTTGATGTGTTTTATTGGGGAGATCCAAACAAATATGGAGAAAGTGCAATTCTCTTCGTAAATGGGGACAATTGTTTAAATTTTAGAGCTAGTCTTGGGCCTAATACCAACAATTACACAAAACTAATGGCTCTTAAGTTGTTGATATTGTTGGCTAGTGAAAAATGGGTTACAAGGTTGCAAATATTTGGGTATTTGATGATTGTGGTTAAATGAATAGGCGATACAAAAGAAAACAAAAAATTTCTCTATTGAAGGATGTTCATGGGACTTGTAATATATTTAGTACTTTGTCATTCAATCATATTGTGATGATGAAAGGAATTTTGTGGTTTATTGTTTGTCAAAGGTTTGGGTTAATATGGTTATTGGTTAATGGAATATTGTAAAGACTATAGAGGGACAACCTGATGATTATTACCATCCTCCTTTCCATGATGTTCCCCACCATAGTTTTTATGATGTTCCATATTGTAGAGACTATAGAGGGACAACCTGATGATTATTACCATCCTCCTTTACATGATGTTCCCCACCATAGTTTTTATGATGTTTTTTGAAATGTTTCCTATTTGTGATGATAATATACTTGGGTGGACTTTTGTTTAAAATTATATAGGATTTGTTCCCTAAAGAAATATTTTTTATGATGTTTTTTTAGAATTTTTCCTATTTGTGATGATAATATACTTGGGTGGACTTTTGTTTAAAATTATATAGGATTCGTTCCCTAAAAAAATATGTTGAATAATATATTTTGGGATTATAGACAATTATGGGTAGAAAGTTTTGTGTCATTTCATGTTGATTATGTCGGATTTCTTATAGAATTCTAAGATGTCTTGCAAAAAGAAGATACAAAAATATTTTTTTGAAGACATGCTACTTTTTTACAAAATAAATGTAAATTCTCTTGAAGCATCTTAAAAGTGTGATTTTGTATTTTAATAAAATTACATGTTATTTTGTTTTTTGTTTTTTTTCTCTATGGGAAAAAATAAAAGTAAAAAAATAGAAGAAGAAGGAAGAAATAGGTATCCTTCCTAAGCTCCAATAGACATGGTTTTATTAGGTTCTACAAAATGATTGTTGCTAAGATGAAATGTAATAACAAATTGGCCTTTGGCAATTAATTATTATATATGTGTTAAGAAAGGGTGCCCCCTTCCTCCTACCATTTTTGGAATATATATATCAATATAATTGAACAAAGATTAGATGAGGAGGGGTGCATTGGTATTAACATGGTCAAGTTCATTGTTGTCCTATTTACATTTATGATATTGTTCTTCTTGCAAAAACTATAAATGATCTACATAAGCAACTCAAAGGTTGTAAAAATGATACCTATTCACAAAGGCGGTGATATAAATAATGTAAGAGATTAGAAAACCATCATGGTTATTTGCCTCTTTTCCAAGCTATTTGGCACCATTATAGACAATAAAATAAGAAAATGGGAAGAGGAAAACAATGCTAGGGATCCTTTTCAGTTTTGCATTCAACATAAGAATTCAACCATTAACCGCCTAGTAACTCTTAGAGTTGTTGTTGAGAAATAACAAGAGAAAGGTAATAATATTTGTCTTTTATTTGTGTATTTTTCTAAAGCTATCGATACAATGCATTGAATAAAACATTGGGCAAGCATGGAGAAAAGTAGGATTTCCTCCTGAGTGGAGAGAACCTATTTTTCATTTTAAAATTGGGGTTAGTGATAAATGATAAAATTGGAAGACGGAAATTCAAAATCAATAGTAAGTTCAAGGTGAAACAAGGATGTCCCCTCTCTCCAATAGTAGTTTGCACATTTATATATTACTTTAAAAATTGGATCAAGAATAAAGGGGGAGGAAGAATACACATATATAAAGTCATGTTTTGTTGTTATTGATTTATGTAGACAATGTTGTGTTTTTGATAGAGCACAACATTGTGTCCAAAGACATCTTGATTCCCTAAAAAAATTTGGCAGTTATTATGAAATGAAAATTAATGTAAAAAAAGGGGTAATGGTAATAGGCACTTCAAATAAGGATACAATCATCAAATTTAATGGTGAAAAATTGGTGAAGGTAATTTTTTTATTACAAGTATTTGGGCCTTTAATTTTACTATATATAGAATTAGAACTATTGTGAGGAGAACAATGAGTAGGGCGAATGAAGTCCTTCTATTCTATGAAAAAAAAATCAACTATGGTGTAACTGGAAATTGAGGATGTTGCTCTTTAGAAAATTAGTGCAAACAATAATTATATATGGTTGTCTCATTCGAGCTTTAGGAATTTCTAAAGAATTTTGGAAGAAAGTTGAAAGAGTTCAGAAAAGGTTCTTATTAGAGGAATAAGGTGAACTATAATTTGTCACCTGTTTTGGAACTTTCTAGATGGAAATATTGGAGCAAAAGGCTTTTGGGGCCCCTTATAGGGGTGAGCCTTGTTTTGGTGATTTGGGGTTTTACCTCAAACTTTAAAACCATGTTTGAGGCATTAAACCACCATTTTGGGGGTCAAAACTATGTGAACAATTTTTGTATCCTCGCAACACCATTTTACACATTAAGAACTTTCCAACAATGCAATGATCACTTCAATCATAGTTTGTATGAGGAAGTTACGCCTCTTGAAATTTGACTTATCTTGTGAACACTATGGTGCCAAGTGGATGGCATGTGAGGTTCCATTACTCACACATGTTGAGCTAGCCACATGTGGAATTTCAAGAAGATTCTAGAGGGTCTAAAACCCTAACCTTAATTTATAATTGAGGCATGCAAAACCATAACCCTAATAATAGATGGCTATTAGGACATGTTAAATATTGAGTTTCTAAGAAAGGAAGGGATTTCATCCTTTTTTGTATTAATTCATTTTTTTATAGTTGACAAGAGAAAGGGTTTGGCCTATGGAGTAGAACATAAGAAGAAGAAGACCTTGTAGAAACCATATAGGTCACAATGTCCATGGAAAATCCATAGTGAGTTCAAATTTATTTGTACTTAAATTTCATAACTAAGAAGAAAAGAGCAAGGCATAGTCCTCAGCTTATAACTAGGTTTTCCTATATTAGATTTCCCAAGGTATATCTTGTTTTCATTGTGTGTATCGTGTGGTAATTTTTTTAGCCTCTTTTGTTTTAGTCTCAACCTAATTTGTTTTTTTTGTGTTATAAGCCAATGATACTAAATCTTAATCTTAAGTAAACCATTGCATAACAAAGAGTCTGTGAAAATTTGTATGATTTGTTGTGATGAAGTGGAGTATCAATAGAAGCTTACATCATATTGGTACCAGATAAAATTTATTTCAAGTTTTAGAGGGAAATTTTATGACATAGGAATTTGATTAAAGAAGGAAGTCTTGAAACCCTAGCCATAGAACATGAGTATAATAACAATTGAAAGGATGATTCAAAGGAGACATTTTAGTTCACTAGAAGAACAAGTTGCTAACATATGTCACAACACGATGATCCTCACGGTAGCTCTCGAGAGAAATTTTATACCTTTCAAGGATTTTAGTAACTCTAACTTGAAAGTTAGTTCAAACAAAAAATTTGGAGACAATGAAGACCTAGAAAAGGAACCAAATAACAAGAGACCAAGTTCCACTGTCACTTCTTCCCAATATTTATTTAAAGTGGAGGAAACAATGGACATCAAAACCTATCAATGTGATATTCATGTTATTGAGTTGAATACATGGTAACAACAAATAAATGTCCATTTCAATGTTGTTGACATAGGAGAAAATCAAAATATATCATTTCCCCAACTAAATTTAGAAGTCCATGCCCAAAATTTGTGGGAAAGTTGCGTAGAGATACTTAATTTGGTGGGTCACCCCACTGTAACTAAGTGGAAGGTGTTTAAAGCCCTCACTAAGTCACATTTTTACCCTATTGGGTATGAAGAGGACCAATGAATATGTTGGCATCATTTTCAATAGCATTAAGGGAAGAGTGTACACAAGTACACTAATGAGTTCATAAAACAAACCATTTTGTTGGGAATATCTTCCAATAACATAGATGTACTCCCTAAGTATCTAGGTGGTCTCTGTAGTTATTTAAGGATGAAAGTGATTCTCTTTAAACCTAGGACCATTGATGAGGCTTGTGTGCAAGCATGGTATTTGGAGAAAATGGACAAGAATAAAGGACAACCAAATGGTTCCAATCAAAAAGACCACCAAAACGCTTCCAAGGAGGGAAAGAAGTGGAAAGGAAATGATAAGAAGACAATGACCACTCCAAATTAGTGCAATCATCCAAGCAACCATTGTAACCATTGTAATATCGATGGTCATATCAAAGTTAAGTGTTGAATTTACATCCAAAGAACCGCAAGAAGGAGTCCAAGAAGAAGATTCACATGCTAGCCATGGATTTAGGCAACCAAGTTGAGAGCAGCTTGAATATGGACAAAAAATATTTTCTACACTATAATGAAAAACGAGGTGACCATAGGTAGCCTCCATCCCAAGGAAGAGAAGGAGACGTTTAAACTCTTCCATATCAATATCTAGGTCAATAAGGTGAGTGGATTCTCTATTTGATTCTAGTCTGTAGGCCAGCCTTATAGAAGAAGATCTAATAAGTAAGATTGGATTGGAAGTTTTAGCCATACCCATTGGGATGGTTATATAAGGATATAGAGCTGAAGGTCACTAAGCATTGTAAGATAAAATTTGCTTAAATGTAAACTATATTAATGAAGTGGAGGTATATGTTGTACTACTTGGTGTGTGTGGAATAGTGTTTGGAAGCTCCTTCATGTACATGAGGTATGTGATCTTCATGAGGAGAGAAAACCAATATCATTTGATCAGAGAATTCTTTCATCATTAATGCACATAAAGGTAAATCCAATATCTCTCTCATAAGTGCTAACCAAGCCAAGAAAATGACCAGTTCAAGTAGGAAGTTTGTGTTGCTCTTCTTAAGATAGAATCAACAAGGAGTTGATTCAACAAGGTAAAGGAATCTTAGTGGACGTTAATCATCATTATCTAAACAAATGTTAATATTATATTAAAATTTATAATACTTTTCACATCCCTAACCTCTTAACTCAACAAAAGTATGGTGATCTCTGAAAGCTTCTCTTAATGATAAAAATAAAATTCTAAAAAAACACAAGTAATCACTTAACCTCTTAAGATTAGATAAACTAATTAGATCTTAGTAAACTTTAATCATCATCATAATTAATTATAACATTATCTAATAATATAAAATAAATTTTAATTATTTTAACAAAATCTATTATCCATAAAACGTACGTGGAGGCCAACTACTCAAGTCTCATCCGTAAAGTTTCTTGTGTACTCCCACGATTTATCCATCAACTTTCTGGGGACGCCGACCAGCGTGTCTTATCATATAAGAGTTTGCAGGCATGGTATGATTTGAGTGTAAAAGCGAGAGTATTCTGTATAGATTTGAAAAACTTGCCAGATATATTGTCTTTTGGATTGGGGTATTGAAGCCAAACATGAAGGAATGGTTGATCATCAAGCTCCTTGTATTGTATGGCTGTCTTGTATTGCTCTAGCACAGCTAGAGATAACTGAGGTGCTCCTTGTTCTCTTAGTTTTCAAAATCTAGGAATTGTTTTGATCGGGTATCTGGCACTTTTTAGAGGGCGCCAGGGATTTTATGGCCACCATAACAGGTCCCGAACCGGAGGTAGTGGAAATACCACCGAAAGGACGAAGTAGACCTGTTGTAATGCTGTCAACAGATATGTCCAATTCTTCCATCCGCCAATTCAGGAAGTATATACAAAATGCCTACAATGTGTACTCCATTCTACTGCCATGCAGTCGTTACCATCCTTCAGTCCGATCTGCATCGGCATGCCAATCAATCAAAAAACACGAGTGCAACTGCATTAAATTCTCGACTGTGCAAGCAGTCAAAGAGAAGCTTGATCTGAATGGAATACTAATTGATCTGCCTGATTCCTGCTGGTTACTGCCATCTATGCAGTGCCTGGAAAATGGTTGCCATGGGTGCCTGCCTAACGGGGATGTCCCGGCAGTCTACACCCATCAGAGCAAATCACTTGATGCTGAGTTTAGTACACCCATCAGAGAAAAGCCTATTTGCATCTGTATTCCAGTGAATGATGCATCCGATGATAGTTGGTCAAAGGTGTTGATTAGATCTTTCAAGTCTAAAGATCAGAAAGAGAGAAGAACCGCAGTCAGGGCTTCAGACGCCCTGCAAAGCTATTTGGATGGGAGGGGAAGAAATGAAGAAGAAGAAGTGTCATACGGAACTTTGTTGATAATATTTCTAAGGTTAGCAGAAATATCAATCAACCTTCTACTAACTCTATACTGCCAAATCGATGGCTTCTCTAGCTCTCTCCTAGCGAGAAGGGTGGTAAGAGATTACGTCGTCGACAGTAAAGGGATTGGGTTTCCGGCCTCTGCGTTTCTAACCGGCGCTCTGGTCAAGGTCAAGTCCAGTGATGGTAAATCCAGTGTTTGCCATGTGTTGAGCTTTAGATGTACTATTTTAAGCGTCAGAACCTTATCGTTTATAGTTGGTGGTTTCAACTTGATTTCCTCTGGTGTTTGCCATGTGTTGAGCTTTAGATGTACTATTTTAAGCGTCAGAACCTTATCGTTTATAGTTGGTAGTTTCAACTTGATTTTCTCTGGTATTTGGGCTGTGCTTATTGCATTTTCATTTAACGGAGGCGTTGGTAAATGGTATGAAATACCCGCCATGCCACCTTCTAAACCTAGGGTTTCTGTGATAATAGCAGCCATTGGTTTTGTTATTGGCATGGACTGTTTCGATTTTTCCAAGCTTGTCACGGAATGTTTCGAAATTTACAAAATTTTCAGGGAGAATAAGAAATCTTCGAAGGAAATTCGGGATGAAATTTGGAAGGAAATTATAAAGATGTTTATGGTTTTGGTAGTGATAGTTTTAGAAGTCTTTGCAGTAGTAGCAGGAGCTCGAGCCCTAGGTCTAGGTCTAAACA
>SNQJ01S0106791.1:28800-39759 GCA_010110895.2 Picea sitchensis | reverse complement strand
ACGGGGTTTTGGTCGCACACAGTCCCGTTCGCTAGATGGTGCTGGTAGTAAAGTGTACTCTTCGGCATTCCTCCTCAATGCTGTCTTGGCAGGTGTTCGTGGCAATTGGGGAAAGGAAAGCGCTGATCTCTAGAAGAATGTCTGCATTTTCTTCATCATCGCGTTGAGTAGGCCTGCATGGTGTAGTATTAATGGATAGCCATTATCATTATTATAATATCTGGGTTCGTTATATTGTAATACCTTCACTAAAGGTAGGCCAGTTACATTGTAATCACTCTATTTATATTCTAATATTGTAAATATCCAGGCAGGTAGGTAATATTGTAATCACTTCAGTTATATTGTAAATATCCTAATCTTTTAGGACTTTGTATCATTCAAGTAGGTTATATTCTAATCACTTCAGTTATATTGTAAATATCCTAATCTTTTATGACTTTGTATCATTTTTTTTTTCAATAAGTTTTTATAATATTGTGTATATATTTGGATTAAACGAAATGTTTTAAACCTACCCATTATTTATCCAAAATATTTTATGTTGCAAGTGTTCATCTAGTAAATGTGGACTCTACTCTACTAAACACAATAACATCCCGACCAGTCGGGCAATGCTACCAAACACAACCTTAACTTAGCCTTTAAAGCTATACCATATTGTAACGTCCCCGGCCATCAACCCCACGGCACGGAAAAGCTACTACGCGGAAAAATTCTCAAACTTATATAGTATGCATTTAAATGAAGTTAAATGAATTAATATAGAGTAAACATATAATTAACATAATTAACAGTAAATATTGCAAGCATTACAGACGTGATAATATTGCAACATAATACATGATAATATTGCAAGCATCACAAACATGCATTTTTATTGAAACTAAACACATGCATATACTTATTTTTGAAACTGTAGTAACTCTACCAGCCATGTGGGGACCTTCCACGAACCTCCTAGCCTTAGACTTCACTTCTTATCACGCTCAGCAATGGGTCACGAACCTCCTAGCCTTAGACTGCACTGCTTATCACGCTCAGCAATGGGTCACGAACCTCCTAGCCTTAGACTGCATTGCTTATCACGCTCAGCAATGGGTCACCCCCGAGCTGGGACTAAGCTCCACCCAAGGCAAGGGAATCCTACACTAGGCTGAGGTTATAGGAAAACTACACAGAGCAACCGGAAGGATTCTCTCTAGGAGCCTTCTTACGCCCACTACTCATGGACTCTCATTCCCCACATGCTTGTTCGAGTATACACCTTCACAATCACAGTCCATCGGTGCTTCACCTCCCTCTTTGGGTCTTGACAACAGGTCGGATCAGGAATTCTCAGAGCTTTGTAGCTGGTGTTGGACTCTCTCTGGGAGAAACCCACTTCCCAACAAACTCTCTCACCTAGAGAGGGCTGCTCAAGGCCTGACAACCTACCTCTTCTACCACAAGCCTCACAACCCGGTTCTTATACAAATTTTCAACTCAAGTCCCGCAAGTGCAGGATAATAGCAACAACAATAGCTTTTGGTTAACTCACGAGTAACAACAACAACAAGTAAATTGGGTGTGGATGTCCAGAAAAATGACAACAGGTCACTAAGACACAACATGGTTCACGTAGCACCGGTTTCAGGATGCGTGACAAACAATCCATGCAGAGGTCGAACACATACTCGATGGTTTAAATAAAGGGTGTATCGACTCCTCAAGAAAACATCACATGCTTCGGGTTTCAGATCTGCTGTAATATACCAGATGTAAAAAAGTATGCAGAACATAAATAAAATGCTAGAAATGGTAGAATAACAACAATATAACTGGAACAATCACCACAATAGCACTGAAATGATGTAAGAATAACAATAGAAATAACACTTTGATTCTGAAAGCAATGTTCACGGACCTCTTCGAGGGGGCAACCTATAGTTGAGCAAAGCTCTATTACAATAATATCCAAGCTCTAGTTGAGGATTTTCCCCCCTGCCCCACAGAGATTCTCTCCTTGTTGTGCAGCTCCGTCAAACCAAGCGATGACTTTGTCCGATGGAAGAGTTGTGGTAGTTCTGCGAGTAGGAGGATCTTTTGCTTGTGAGACTGGAGCGTCCATTGCTGTTAATATGTTTTTGGTCACCAAATGGATCGAGGGGGACCTTTCTTCAAATAATGTAGCATTCCTCACCATCCATATATTCCAGCATAGAGTGGTTGGCAGCGTTGAATAGTTTTGGTGTCTAGAGAACCAGGTACTGAAACAATGTTTCGCCGAGGTTCCAGTCCAGTTATTAGGTAGATTCAAAGCTGTTGTGACAAGTTTCCACACTTCTCAGGTGGAATTACAATTCACAAAGAGATGTAGAGTGGTTTCGCTATTCGTCTTGCACAATATGTACCGATTGGGTCTCACCCAACCACGGCTTTGGAGGTTATCCCACACTAGGATTTTGTTCTCTACCAATAACCAGAAGAATAATTTAATTTTCAGTGGGCAATTCCATTTCCATAGACGTTTTCACCAAGTCTCGTCATGATTTTTCCAGATCATCTTTGCAATCGCTTGGTAAACGTTTTTAACATAGAGAATTATAGTTTTGTCCCCTCTCATCCAGATGAGGGTGTCGGGCCGCTCCTATAGGCAGATCCCTACACCAATTAGATTCTATATATAACAGTTCCATTCTTCCCTGAGTTCACTGTCGAGGTCCAACGAAGAACTCGATAACCAGGATTCTCCAATCAGACCGTGGCTAGGTGGAAGCTTTATATGAAGCAGATAATGTATACCTTTACCATGCAGACACTCCAATAGCCTAGATGTTAGCATGGATCTCTTACCCATACCAAGAATAGCATCCCTTCCAATATTTATTGAGGATCTAGAACCCGATAGCCACGCTATCCAATGTAATAGGATCGGGAGTGACTTCAATAGGTGTTTCCAAGTTTGGGAGCCTTGCTGAGGATAAGATGTTGTTGATCTGAGCCAATCATGAACTGACTGGTGAGTGATATATTTGTCCTTTATAACTTTTCTCCAAATTCCTGGAGCCATCAGAATTCTCCAGAGTGTGTTCGTCGAGAGTGCCTTGTAGAATATTTGCAGATTTCTCAAGCCCCACCTCCTAGCGATTTTGGTTTTGATACCTTCTCCCACCTACAGAGGTGGTAGCCTCTGAAGCTTCTTTAACACTGATAGAGGGATATGTGTCAGGGCCATCCAATATACCGGAAGGCTTTCCAATACAGCCTTGATTAAAATGTATCTTCCGCCCAGAGTTAAGCATCTATTGCACCAGTGTAGGATTCTAAATTCTAACTTTTCAATTAACCATATCGAGTCCCTAGCAATGTAGCTTGATGGTTTGATTTGGAATCCAAGGTAACAGAGTCCATCCACCAGATCTCAAATATTGATGCCAAAAAGTGTCTTTAGTTCTGTCAAGAACTCGTCCTGGGCTCCTGTAGCCAAGAAGGTTGACTTCTAATAATTAATCTTCAGACCTGAAACAAAACCGAAAATTTTTAGCAGATTGAAAATCTCTATCCACTCAGATAAGGAGGCCAATGTCATGATGATCATGTCATCTACGAAGAGTAGATGCAGAAACTGAGTCAATCTAGAAACTCTTATTCCCAAAAGTTTGCCTTCTGAAAATCTTTTTTTTAACAAAATACTAAGGGTCTCTAAGACCAGGATGCAAATAAGGGGTGAGAGGGGGCAGCCGTGTCGGAGCCCTCTTTCACAGTGGAAAACTTTAGTAGCCTCGCCGTTGATCAAATCCGCAAAGGTGGCCGATGATATGCAACCCATCACCCAATTTGTGGTGATGACCCCAAAACCACACTGGAGTAGGATGAGGCGTAAAAAATTTGAGTTGATACAGTCAAAGGCCTTTTCAAGGTCTAGTTTAAGGAGGATAGCTTGTATTTTTTTTGTCTTAATACTGTGTATGCACTCTTGTGCAGTTCCAATAGCATTGAGGATTTGCCTCCCCTTCAGAAACCCAAATTGTTCCTCTGACAATGCCCGAGAAAGAATGGGCCGAATTCTCCTAGCTATGATCTTGGTAATAATCTTATAGCAAAGATTACAAAACGAGATAGGATGGTAATCCAAAAATTGTAGTGGATGATTTTTTTTTGGTATCAGAACGATATAAGTATTATTTAATTTCCTTTTGACAATCCCTCTGGTTCTCAAGTCCTCAACTACGTCCAAGAGGACTTGTCCCATTAAATCAAAATAATGGAGGTATAATTACACCGTCCACCCATTAGGGCCAGGGCTTTTTTCTTTTGTAAATCCTTTAATCACTTTGAAATTTTCCCCCTTTAAGCAGGGAGATTCCAGTGCTCTCGCCTTCTTGTCCGTAACCATTTGTGGAAATAGTTGAGTTGTTTCAATTTGATCAAGTAGGTTAGTGTCAATAGCTTCCTGGTAGAAATATTTGTAATGATAAATGTTGCCTGTTTGATATCCTCTGTCTTATGTAGAATACTTCCATCCTCTTCCTCTATATCCCATATAAGTTTTTTATTCCTATGGTGACTAGAAAAATGATGGAAGTATCGAGTGTTATTGTCTCCACTAGTAAGCCATAGCACTTTTCTTTTCAGACGTCATCTATCCTCTTCCTCACGTAGAATTGTATTACAAGCTGCCTCTAAACGATGCACTAAAGATTCGAAGTCGCCTTACTAGGCGTCCTAAGCCTTCTGTCTATAGAGTTCCTCTAACTAATATTCAACTCTGTTCAACTTAAATGAGTCCAATTTTTTTTCCTTTTTAGCCAGATGATGGACTCTTCTTTTAATCTGTTGAGTTTTCTAACTAAGTTTCTTTGTACATCCCCAAGAATCGTGAGAGTAGAGTCGGACCAAATCGATCGAACTAACTGACCAAAAGAAACCTCCTTCAACCAGGTCGAATTAAACTTGAAGGGATATTTTGTCCCTGGTCTTCCTTCTCCTATCTAAAAGCAAATGGGGACATGATCAGAGAGGAAAGGAAGATCTATCCAGGCTCGGATCTTGCGCATGGGTGAAAACAATCCTTCAGCCACCAAAAACCAGTCAAGACGCTTTTCAATTCTAGAAGAACCCGATCTTCCATTTCGCCAAGTAGGCAGAAGTTTCTTCGGCTCCAGATCCACTAAAGCATTGTTCGTGAAGAGTAACTTAAAAAAATACGAGAGGGGGTCCATCTCTGCCCTTTCTCCCCAGGTTTCCTTTGTGTTAAGCGTCAGGTTCAAATCTCCCCCTATAATGAGATATTTTATAGCCAGGAGTCCTATGAGGTCAAGTCTCTCCTAGAAAGATCTTCGGTCGAGACAAGGACCGTAAGTGTTGAGCAAGGTCAGGTTAGACTTCAATTCAAAACAGGTACCTGAGATGAGTATCCCACCTGGACTTAGTACCAGAGTAAAATCAAAATAGTTAGGATCCCAGGAAGCCAGGAGTCCACCCGAGGTTCCTATCGAGCTAGTTGCACAAACCATCCAATCTAGATGGAGAGAGTAAAGAAAGTTCCTAGTAGTTGTTGCATCCATAAGTGTTTCTTGAAGAAATTGTACAGTCAATCGAGTCTTCTCTAGGAGTCATCGCATGGAGGTGAGTTTCAGGGGTCCTCCTACCCCTCTGATATTTAGAGAGAGCAGGATCATGACTTGGCCCATGCAAGGGATTTTAATCCTTTAAGTGCCCCTAAATTCAAATCAGTTGCTAGTGAGGCCGAACTTGATGCCTCTGTGACTGCCTTTTTCCGTGCGCTGCGGGTTTTGAGTGGCGATAGCTCCAAACCTAGACCTATGGACCAAGAGGGATTCATCTCAGATGTCTTTCTTGCTCCCGAAGATGAAGGAAAGTCTCCAAGGTTAGAAGAGGGTGGGATAAGAGTTTTTTCATGGTACAACGACAGGGGAAGGGAGTCAAAGGGAAGGGTGGTTGTATCAATCAGGTGGTCCAGATCTTGTTCAGATAATGGTTGTTCGGAGTATCCAGGGAGATGGGTGGGATCAAGCTCATCTCCGGTGGCAGGGTGTGCAGGGTCTACTGGAGCCTGTGAACTGGTGGAGGCTCTGAGTGTGTAGGACTGTTTGAAGAGGATGGAGGTTATGTAGGGGAGTCTATCTCCCGAGTTCTATACCCCATAGGCTTCAATGATGGGTTTATGGGAGCCAACACACTGTGAGAAGCAGGGTTGTGGGAAGATGGTGGAGAGGGTGAGGGGTCAATCTCCAAAGGTTCAATCACAAATGTTTCTGGATGCGGAGCATTAGTAGCCAAATAATTTAGAGATAGTCTCTCTCAGGCGGAGAGAGTGTTGTATAGCGAGGGGTAGTGAAGTTTAAGTTTACTTACCAGTGAGTCATATGGAGGTGTGGGGCTTGTATCTCTATTAAGTTGTGTCTCCTCTCCCATCAAGTCTGGTTGAGTAGCGTAGCCATCAAAACCAAACTCCTCTCATGGATCTGGCTCTGGTTCAATAGGAGGGAAATTTGAGCAATCTCTTCTCAGGTGGCCTATTCTGCGGCAAAATGAGCAGCGGAACGGGATTCCTAGGTAATCTGGGTATTGAGCTATAAGAAGACCTCTCTAGTCAATTTCCAATACCTCTGGAAATCCAGCATGGATATCCACTTCCACTAAAATTTTGTCTATTCTTCTGTCAAATGAAGTAAGAGAATGTGAGTCCACGCTTAGAGAGAGACCTACATCCATACCAAGCACTAGTTTAGGGTGTTTATGTTTTGGTTTCCAAGCCCTATGTGTTTTCTTGGTACTGGTGGTGTGTAAGGCTTGACCAATTATACTGTCGACCGAATGGAAGTTCCCATTTGACTTCCTGCTTTTCTGGCTAAGAGACAGAGGATCTCCCACAGCTATCGACTTTAGAAGAGAAACTCCAGTGGCAAGAAGGTATGGTTGTCTGTGCTGTGGAGGTGAGGGAGATGTGAGTGGAAGAGTGTCAATCGCTAATGTTTGGGGATTTGTAGAGCAATTTGTTCTCCGATAATGGGAATTAATCAACTCGTCTATTGTATCTATGATGACTAGATGTTCCCATAAGTCCCCAGCCTTTCCTTCAGTGGAGTGTGAAACCATAGACTCCATAAAAGTATCTATAGTTTCCGAGGTTTATCACTATGTTGTAAAGCCTAAAAAAACTTAAACATATATAAATATATTTTCATTATGTTGTAAAGTTTATATATATATATAATTTTAATTTGAGACAAGTTGAAACATATTTAATAGTATTTTTTAATATGTTCATAACCTCACATCACATTTGATAACTCTATCTTTGTGAATTATTTATCTAAGCCTAAAAAGATCTATGCATACATAACTCAACACTGAACTCAACACTGAACTAAACTAATGATTAAAATGCCCTTGCTTTTCTAAATTTTGTGGATTAATTAACATTTATGGATTGGATCGTGATTTGGCATGTCCCATTTCTCTTCCAACGTGTCTCCTCATCTCTTATCAGCACACTATTTAGAAATAAGTCGGTCCCAAATTAATCAAAACGACCTAAACAAATCTTAGTGTTATGGAGTTTCAAATGTTGCTCAGTGTTAAGTGAGCATGCTGATTTAAGTTTGAATGTAAATTGTTTTCGGTACAATAAGTTCATATCTCTCTTTTTACACACAACAAATATAGATTAGATTTTATGTGTGTATAGTGAATTTTATATGGAGTTTAAAATATTTTAAGAAGATATTTTTGAAATGTTGTTTAATATGGAGTTATATATGGCATTTACAAAAAATATTAATAACAAAAAATTATTTTAATATCAATCATAAATAAAATATTTTAATATCTATATGAATTCTATATATTGAAAAAGAAATAGAATATTTGAAAGTAAAAATTTCATTAATAGTTTTTTTCTGCTTTTCATGCACAATTACTTTAATGCTATAAGATGAACATTATTTCAATGTATACCATAAATAAAATATTTCTATGTCCACTTATTTTAACATACACCTTAGGTAAAACAATTTTCTATCAAGATTCACTTTTAATTAAAATAATTTTATATCAACTTTATATAGAGAATAAATGAAAGTAAAAAAATTCTTAGCAAGGAGATGTGTCATTGAATGGTGGGTTGAGTATGAGGGAAATGTATAATTCCTTCAATGCTCAACATGAAGTTGACAAATGAAATATATATATATATATATATATATATATATATATAAAGAACTAGTTTAGATCCATCTTCTAGAAATTTATCGTGTGTCTAGAGACATCAAATTTTTCAAGATGCAAACATTTCTTTAAATTTTGTACTTTAAAAAAAATACATTTAAAAGAATTTGATGCCTCTAGACACATGATAAACATGAAGTTAAAATAAATATTTTATTATATGCTAAGATAAACATTTGATTTGTTTTTTATTTGTTGGAGTAAATTAATAAGTAAATAAAGTTAATTTTTATGATTGAAATGTAGTATTGACTTATCCTTCAAGGTTAGGACGTTTAAGAGAAGAAAATATTAGAAGACCTACATCAAAAATAAATAAATTTATTTTTTATAATAAAAAGGTAAGATTTATTAAAATAAAAAATATTAAATTATAAAAATAAATTAATAAATAAATAAATTTAATTTTTATTATTAATAAATATAGTTGAAATAATTTATATTAATAAAAATAATTAATAATTAATAAAAATAAAAATAAACAAGTTTCTACTCATTAAAACACATGATAAAATAGACTTGACAGCAGATAAGACAAGTTTATGCCCATTAAACAGATGATAGGATGGGTTTGATGATAGATAAGACGAGTTTCTGGCCACTAAAACGGATGATAGGATGGATTTGACAACAACTCATATCAATGTTGGTAGCAGAATTTTTGAAGGTTGGATAAGACAAGTTTCTACCCATAAAACAAATGATAAGATGGGTTTGAAGGTAGCTCAAATCAATATTGTTAGCAGAGTTTATGAAGGGTGAATTAGACAAGTTTCTTCTCATTAAAATAGATGATAGGATGGGTTTTACAGTAGCCCATATCAATGTTGGTAGCATAATTTATTAAAGGTGGATAAAACAAGTTTTTGCCCATTAAAACAAACAATAGGATGGGTTTGATCTGCATGATAAATAGGTGAATACTAAACTTAACTACAAAACATTAAAAATAAACATTGCATTTAATGTTCCTTTAATCTTTTGTAAAAAATAGGAGACTAAAACTCGTGTCACCTGCTAAGATTATGCACCCTCATAAATCCGTGTCATTTCAATGTTGTTGACAGACTTTATGAAGGGTGCATAAGTCAAGTTTCTACCCAAGGACGGGTTTGATTTTATGACTTCTCATGAATAAACAAGTTACTATCCATGGTAGCGACGTTAATAAACAAGTTACTATCCAGGTTACCTAAGATAAGTTACTATCCACCAGCATCAATGGTTATTTACCCAGATCGAGTTGTTTCTTTTGCTTATGTTGATTCAATCGATTAAGTAGTCGAAGTTTACTGAATAGATTTGAATAGATTTAATTTGTTTTGTTGATTTCACTTTTTTCACTAAACAAAATTTGTGTTCGTTGGTTTAAATGGGTTAAGTAAGTTATTTTAAATAAAAATGTGGGACCATTATTACTATAGAATTTTTTTTATTAATCAAGCAAAAGTATACATCATGTTAATTAATAATTTATAAAGAGTAGGTAAGATATTTGATTTTTAATAAATAGGTTATTAAGTATAAATTTAAAAAAGATAAATTAAGTAAAATTTTATCTTGTTTTGTTTTTTTGGAAATTTTAATTACATAAATTATTTTAAATTAAATATAAAAAAATTAATTGAAATTTTATCATTCAAATAAAATTAGAATTTCAAATGAAATTCTATTTCTACAAAGTGAAAAAAGAGTTATCACTTGAAATTTTATTTGATGATGATGATGATTAACGTCCATAAGACCTAGTTGGTCTATCAGACCTTAAGAGAGTAAGTGATTACTTGTGATTCTTTAGAATTTTGTTTTTGTGCTCCAAAAACATTAAGAGAAGCTTTCCAAGATCACCATATTTTTGTTGAGTTAAGAGGTTAGGAAGGTTGGTAGTGTGATCAATATTTTGAAAATGAGATCTAATATGAGTATAGGCTGGACAATCTAATGGAAAGTTCTTTTCATCTTCAACCTTCTTAGTGTCAGAAAGGTGACACACTCTTTCATCCCATGGCGTTTTAGGAATTGACCAATGCCTAGTTTCACTACGGAGCTCATGAGAATTTGTTCTTATCTTAGCAATGCTTATTTTTTTCTTTACACTTGGCAAAACAGATAGATAATTTTCATCTTCTAGATTAGGGTTGATTTCTAGATTAGGGTTGATTACATCTTTATAATACCTTAATTTTCGTTTTTCCTCTAACTCTTTATCACACCGCATTTTTTCCTTGAATTTTGATTTGACGTTTTTTTTAATAGTATCTCTATTCTGCAAAATGGTTTCTTCTATGATTCCCTAATAGTTTAGCCAGGATAGGGCGTCTTTATGCCATCCTCTCTTGAGTCGATGGTGGTTATAAATTGATTTTGAAGCAATTTTAGGTAGCCTCATGTCTTCCATGTTGTTTAACTTGTTATTATACATTAGGTATCTAGTCATAGCCATGCTCTCAATGGGGGAGAGACTTGTTTCTACGAGGAGGATGGGATAGGGCGTATTTCCTTTAATTTTAAGATATAGGTTATAAAATTCTTTTGGATTTGCTCTATCTTTCTCCAGGATTCATGAAAGATACTACAGCCCCAGACTTCACAACCATAAAGAATAAAAGGGGTAACAAGAGTCTCAAAGAGGAGTTTCTTCTTATCCCAACTCCAAAGATCAACTGATTTACAATTGTTTTCAAGCCCATAATAAGCTTTCCATCCCCCAATAATCCTTTTCTC
>SNQJ01S0106791.1:2632-13846 GCA_010110895.2 Picea sitchensis | reverse complement strand
TCCTTTTGTAAGTTTACTTGTCTTTTTGAAATCAAGTTGAGTTGAATTGAATTTGTCATAAGGTGCATTTTCGGCTGAGCCCGACACCCTAGAGTCATTTTGAGTTGTAATTGACAAGGATGAGTACTTGAAACTCAAATCATTGTAATACTTTGGGATGCATTTTCAATGGTAACCAACATCCTCAGCTTCCTGGAAGCAATAAAGAAAGAAGAGTTCAAGTGAGCATGAACAACAAGCGAGTGTGAAGTTCAAGTGAGCGATTCAAGTGAGTGAACTTTGCAAATAAAAACCTTCTTCTGTCGAGTCAAATTGTAATCAGGATCTACCTACACAAGGAGACCTCCTTTAGTGTTTTGAAATGGCTCGAAGTCTCGAATTATTAGAGTTACTAAACACTCTAATAAACACCACTTTGCCATGAGATAACATGTGGTTTTTTCTGCATGCCCACTTTGCGTTGTACTCAAATGAAACAAGTATGGTACTCTCTTGAGACTAGAAGGGGGGAGTACAATGATGAAACTGTCATGCACCTTAAGGGGGGAAGTTCAAAATTCTAGTGATGATGATTTATGAAACCACTTGTGGTCTCTCCTTTCAGCTGACAAAGGGGGGAATTGATGATGGAATTGAAGATGGTTGTCAGACATAAAGTATGCCAGATGCGCATGAAATTTTTCAAATGGGTAACTACAGTCTATAGATGGCAGACTTTGGCAGAATTGTGGTTCAATAAGTTTAAGTTGAATCATACAGATTTTGATTTTGAGAGAAATGATGTGAACATTTGGTTCACATAGATGGTCTTTTGACCTAGCATAGGACAAGACGATCCTTCTGCATTGCAGCTTGGCATTTGATTGAGTTGTCAGACATTTTTTAGAGATGTGTCAGGCTAGAAGCTAATTTACTTCTCTTGGTTCGCTCTCATCAGATTGGAGTTTACATAAAGTAAACAATTTGCATGCATCCTGGCTCACATGATTACATTATGAGATTTTCTAGAGATGACAGGCTTTGAAAAGATTATGGTTCAATGAATTGCAATTGAATCATACACATTATACATTGGGATGTTGTTGGACACCTAAAAGTGTGAAGATTCATTAGTGGTTATCCAAAAACCATCAGATACATGGTATCAATTGGTTAGTGGTCATCCCAAACCACAGATTCAGAGACCACTTAAGTGATGCATTGATAGTAGAGTGGTGATACTACATGTTCACCAATTAGCAGAAGACATCAGATTCTTCTAACTAAAATACTTGGAAAAATGATCAAATTGTCAAGCAATCAGGGAATGTTCAGATATTGCAGTTGTTCACTTCCATATCTTAGCTCTCTTCTAGTTCATTTCAAATGAACATGTTCAACATCCAGATTGGCAGTTTTTCAGGCAGTTCTTCATTGAGGCGCAGCTCAGGAGTTTCACTATGAAGACTTGGAATTGATACCATTTTATGCTTTATTGCTGGTATTATTGATCGGACCTGTGATTGAGCGGGGGATTGTTAGCCTATGTCTTACCTTTACCAATCACTAAGTCTAAATTGTCACCTATATTTGTATTATTCATTTAGGATATTAGTAATATATCCTCAAGTGATGACTAATGAGTTAGTTAAGATTTCCTAGCCTAGTCGTCATGCATGATTTTAGGATCTAGAGAAAATATCTCTATGAGGTGGCATCACCCATTGTACTATAAATATGTAACATTGGAGTGAATAATTAAGTCTTGGCTAGTGAGCCTTTTCCGCCATGTTTTTTTTTTGTTTTTTGTTTTTTTTATGTTTTATCACTCTCGATGCAATGGAACAGTCTTTTCAGCCCAAAAATGTATGAAAATGACATAAAATGGAGATGAAGCAACTCGGCTTCACGATCTCGATCTACAACAGGAGCGGGTCTTAAAACAGGCTCTGATACCATGTTCGACAACACAGGTATTCCAACAGAGGAAGAACACCTTCATTAACCACTCACATAACCAGATCAAAGATCAACACACCGATTTTTTCATGTGGTAAAACCCCTACGGGGAAACATCCACGGGCCCAGCCAACACAGCTACTTGGAGCAGTTTATTAATGCAAAAGAAAAAGATTATAGAGAGATTTTACAAGAGAGTTTCTCATAATCGATCATCGACAAATAACCCTCCAATCACTTTAATTAGATATCATGGACCAATCAAGTCTTAAGCCACATATCAGTGGTTGTTAAGATCGAGGAGAGTATGAACCGTCGGATCACTCTATGTCGGGAACATATCTTGACCATTGGATTTCCTAACTAAAAATGCATACTAATGCATACTAAAGAAACATACTTTTACCTAATGACATATTAGACTAATTAGTTCTTAACTAACTCCTAAGTGTCAAAATATCCTAACATAATGCCTGTATATATATGTTGCATATATGTGTTAATGTTGCTTCTGCATGAATAGGTGTAGGAGTAGAGAATTGATGTTTGTTTAATTACATTAGATAGATATATATTTATATGTGTGAATACCAGATGTTATCTCTATCTTCCGGTTAAGTTTTATATGTGATTATTTCTGCAAAGTTACTTGGTGGCATGGCCTGAACTGTTGTTTAAGGCCGAGAATGTCACATAAATGGTATCAGAGAAGTAAAGGAAAAGCAAAAAGCTTGCTTTGGTAGCTTTACTCGGCCAGGGTCACCGACCGAGGGACATAAAATCTTGGAGCATCCAAGTGTCTCTTAGGGGTATTTTCTGGGTATACCTTATGGTTGCCTTGAATCCCAAAACTTGATACAAGGATCAAGCCCCGAAAAGGCCTAGTGTGACACACAACCAAAGTGGAAGTCACGCACTAGTCCATTTATTTTTCTTCCTCTCACTCTCTTGACATTTAAGTTTTTTCTTTACCTTGCTCTAAATGAAATCTAGGGTTTGAAAGGATTTAAATCATGAGATCTAGATTTCCTTTTTGCTTCAAGTTAACTAGTTGATAATTTCTTCAATGATGTATATGATTGTTTTGAATTTTGGTTTGTGAATTTTCTCATTTACTAACTAGACTTTAAATCAAATTTCTTTTCTTTTCATATNATTGAGACCAAGTTGGAATATATTTAATTGTTTTTTATATATAATTTGAGATGAAGTTGGAATAGATTTAATGATGTTTTTCATCTGATTTCCATAAGGAATTGAATCGATGCTACAAATAGCCTAACAATTTGATAGTTTTATCTTTGTGAAGTATTTATCTAGTGGGTTTGTCACTACACTTTTCTTCCACAGGAAAAATTCTCTTTATATTCAAAAGGATATAAGATTTTACACATGGTATAATTGTCAATCAAATAGTGATATGATGTGGTAACTTATGTTCACAATATAACATAACATCATCCAAATTCATTCTATCATGGAATCTGTAGGAGGAACTACAACCAAGAACAATAGAATTTGTGCTAAAAAAAAATCAGCTTTCTTGTGAACTTTGCTTCAGACATTCAGCAGTATTGGAGGTCCCTCGTTGCCATCCTCCGATCGGGAGTATCTTAAAAGTCCAAGGGGCAGGGATAAAGCCTGTTTTGACAAGATGTCTGTGTCTTTATTGTCTTCTCTATAGATATGCGAGACAGAGAGATTCTTTACAAGTCTTGTAGCTTCTAGTGTTCTTTCTTTCTAGCACTCCAATGCAGTCACCTGTAGATCAAATTTTTCATTGATCCAATCAATGATGACATTGGAGTCTCCCAGAAGAAGCATATCATTGATATTCAGTCTATGAGCCAAGATGAGGGATGCCCATGCCCCCATAAGTTATGACTTTGTATTTGTTCCTTGTCCACAGTTGAGAGTCCAACAAATAGATGAGTGGGAGTTTATGAGGATTTTCCCCCGTCCCCACAGAGATTTTCTCCTTGTTGTGCAGCTTTGTCAAACCAAGCGATGGCTTTGTCCAATGGAAGAGTTGTGGTAGTTATGCGAGTAGGAGGATCTTTTGCTTGTGATACTGGAGCATCCATCGTTGTTAATATGTTTTTGGTCACCAGATGGATCGAGGGGGACCTTTCTTAAAATAATGCAGCATTCCTCACCATCCATATATTCCAGCATATAGTGGTTGGTAGCATTGGATAGTTCTGGTGTCTAGAGAACCAAGTACTGAAACAATGTTTTGTCAAGGTTCCAGTCTAGTTATCGGGTAGATTCAAAGCTGTTGTGACAGGTTTCGAGACTTCTAGGGTGAAATTGAAATTCACAAAGAGATATAGAGTGGTTTCTCTATCCGTCTTGCACAATATGCACCGATTGGGTCTCGCCCAACCACGACTTTGGAGGTTATCCCACACTAGGATTTTGTTCTCTGTCAATAACCATAAGAATAATTTAATTTTCAGTGGACAATTCCATTTCCACAGTCGTTTTTGCCAAGTCTCATCATGATTTTTCCAAATCATCTCTGCAATCGCTTGGTAAACATTTTTAACATAGAGAATTCCAGTTTTGTCCCCTCTCGTCCAAATGAGGGTGTATGATCACTCCTGTAGGCGGATTCCTGCACCAATTAGATTTTATATGTAATAGTTCCATTCTTCCCCAAGTTCACTGTCCAGTTCCAGCGAAGAACTCGATAACTAGGATTCTCCAATCAGACCACAGCTAGGTGGAAGCTTTATATGAAGCAGATAATGTATACCTTTACCGTGCAGGCACTCCAATAGCCTAGATGTCAACATGGATCTGTTACCCATACCAATAATAACATCCCTTCCAATCTCTATTGAGGATCCATAACCCAGTAGGCACGCTATCCAATGTAATAGGATTGGGAGTGACTTCAATAAGTGCTTCCAAGTTTGGGAGCCCCGCTAAGGATAAGCCGTTGTTGATTTGATCCAATCATGAACTGACTGGTGAGTGATATATTTGTCCTTTATAACTTTGCTCCAAATGTGTGGAGTCATCAGAATTCTCCAGAGCGTGTTCGTCGAGAGTGCCTTGTAGAATATTTGCAGATTTCTCAAGCCCCAGCCTCCTAGCGATTTTGGTTTTGATACCTTCTCCCACCTACAGAGGTGGTATCCTTTGTTCTATTTGCTTCCATTCCAGAGGAAGGAAAAAATCAATTGTCGAAGCTTCTTTAACACTGATAGAGGGATATGTGTTAGGGCCATCCAGTATACCGAAAGGCTTTCCAATACAACCTTGATTAAAATGTATCTTCCGCCCAGAGTTAAGCATCTATTGCACCAGTGTAGGATTCTAAATTATAACTTTTCAATTAACCATCTCCAGTCCCTAGCAATGTAGCTTGATGATTTGATTTGGAATCCAAGGTAACAGAGTCCATCTGCAAGATCTCAAATATTGATGCCAAAAAGTGTCTTTAGTTCCGTCAAGAACTCGTCCTGGGATCTTGTAGCCAAGAAGGTTGACTTCTGATAATTAATCTTCAGACCTGAAACATAACATAAAATGTTTAGCAGATTGAAAATATTTGTCCACTCAGATAAGGAGGCCGATGTCATGATGATCACGTCATCTACGAAGAGTAGATGCAAAATCCAAGTCAATCTAGAAACTCTTATTCCCGAAAGTTTGCCTTCTGAAAATATGTTTTTTAACAAAATACTAAGCTTCTCTAAGACTAGGATGCAAATAAGGGGTGAGAGGGGGCAGCCCTATCGGAGCCCTCTTTCACAGTGGAAAAATTTAGTAGCCTCGTTATTGATCAAAACAACAAAGGTGGCCGAGGATATACAACCCATCACCCAATTTGTGGTGATGACCCCAAAACCACACTGGAGTAGGATGAGGCATAAAAAAGTCTAGTTGATATAGTCAAAGGCCTTTTTAAGATCTAGTTTAAGGAGGATAGCTTGTATTTTTTTTTTCTTAATACTGTGTATGCACTCCTGTGTAGTTCCAATAACATTGAGGATTTTCCTCCCCTTCAGAAACCCAAGTTGTTCCTCTGACAATGCCCGAGAAAGAATGGGCCGAATTCTCCTAGCTATGATCTTGGTAATAATCTTATAGCAAAGATTACAAAACAAGATAGGACTGTAATCTAAAAACTATAGTGGATGATTTGTTTTTGGTATCAGAACGATAAAAGTATTATTTAATTGCCTTTGACAATCCCTCTGGTTCTCAAGTCCTCAACTACATCCAACAGGTCTTGTCCCATCAAATCAAAATAATGGAGGTATAGTTCCACCATCCACCCTTCGGGGCTAGGGATTTTTTCTTTTGTAAATCCTTTAATCACTTTGAAATTTTCCTCCTTTGTGCAGGGAGATTCCAATGCTCTCGCCTCCTCGTTCGTAACCATTTGTGGAAATAGTTGAGCTGTTTCAATCTGATCAAGTAGGTTGGTGTCAATAGCTTCCTGGTAGAAATATTTGTAATGATTAAATGTTTCCTATTTGATATCTTCTGTCTTATGTAGAATACTTCCATCCTCTTCCTCTATATCCCATATAAGTTTTTTATTCCTGCGATGACTGGAAAAATGATGGAAGTATCAAGTGTTATTGTCTCCACTGGTAAGCCATAATGATTTTCTTTTCAGACACCATCTATCCTCTTCCTCACGTAGAATTGTATTACGAGCTACCTCTAAACGATGCACTGAAGATTCGAAGTCGCCTTGCTGGGCGTCCTAAGCCTTCTGTTTATAGAGTTCCTCCAACTAGCATTCAATTCTGTTCAACTTAGATGAGTCAATTTTTTTTTCCTTTTTAGCCAGATGATGGACTCTTCTTTTAATCTATTGAGTTTTCTAACTAGGTTTCCCTGTGCATCCCCAAGAATCATGAGAGTAGAGTCGGACTAAACCGATTGAACTAACTGATCAAAAACAACCTCCTTCAGCCAGGCCGAATTAAACTTGAAGGGATATTTTGTCCCTAGTCTTCCTTCTCCTATCTGGAGGCAAATGGGGACATGATCGGAGAGGAAAGGAAGATCTATCCAGGCTCAACACATGGGTGAAATCAATCCTTCGGACAACAAAAACTGGCCAAGATGCTTTTCAATTCTAGAAGAACCCGATCTTCCATTTCGTCAAGTAGGAAGAAGTTTCGTCAGTTCCAGATGCACTAAAGCATTGTTCATGAAGAATAACTTAAATTTTTTTGAGAGGGGGTCCATCTTTTCTCTTTCTCCCCAGGTTTCCTTTGTGTTAAGAGCCAGGTTCAAATCTCCCCCTATAATGAGATCTTTTATAGCCAGGAGTCCTATGAGGTCAAGTCGCTCCCAGAAAGATCTTCGGTCGAGACAAGGACCGTAAGTGTTTAGCAAGGTCAGGTTAGACTTCAGTTCAAAACATGTACCTGAGATGAGTATCCTACCTGGACTTAGTACCAGAGTAAAATCAAAATAGTTAGGATCCCAGGTAGCCAGAAGTCCACCCGAGGTTCCTACGAAGCTAGCCGCACAAACCATCCAATCCGAACGGAGAGAGTAAAGAAAGTTCCTAGAAGTTGTTGCATCCACAAGTGTTTCTTGAAGAAATAATACAATCGATCGAGTCTTCTCTAGGGGTCATCACATGGAGGTGAGTTTCAGGAGTCCTCCTACCCCTCTGATATTTAGAGAGAGCAGGATCATGACTTGGCCTGTGCAAGGGATTTTAATCCTCTAAGTGCCCATAAATTCAAATCAGTAGCTAGTGAGGCTAAACTCGATGCCTCTGTGACTTCCTTTTTCCGTGCGCTGTGGGTTTTGAGTGGCAATAGCTTCAAACCTAGACCTATGGACCAAGAGAGATTCGTCTCAGATGTATTTCTTGCTCCCGAAGATGAAGGAAAGTCTCCAAGGATAGAAGAGGGTGGGATAAGAGTTTTTCCATGGTAAAACAGCAGGGGAAGGGAGTCAAAGGGAAGGGTGGCTGTATCAATCAGGTGGTCCAGATATTCTTCAGATAAGGGTTGTTTGGAGTATCCAGGGATATGGGTGGGATCAAGCTCATCTCGGGTGGCAGGGTGTGCAGGTTCAACCAGAGCTTGTGAACTAGTGGAGGCTCTGAGGGTGTTAGGACTGTTTGAAGAGGATGGGGGTTGTGTAGGGGAGTCTATCTCCCGAGTTCTATACCCTGTAGACTTCAATGACAGGTTTATGGGGGCCAACACACTATGAGAAGCAAGGTTGTGGGAAGATAGTGGAGAGGGTGAGGGGTCAGTCTCCAAAGGTTCAGTCACAAATGTTTCCAGATGCGGAGCATTAATAGCCAAATAATTTAGAGATAGTCTCTCCTAGGCGGAGAGAGTGTTGTATAGCGAGGGGAAGTGAAGTTTAAGCTTACTTATTAGTGAGTCATATGGAGGTGTGGGGCTCGTATATCTACTAAGTTGTGTCTCCTCTCCCATCAAGTCTGCTTGTGTAGCGTAGCCATCGAAACCAAAATCCTCTGATGGATCCAGCTCTGGTTCAGTAGGAGGGAAATTTGAGCAATCTCTTCTCAAGTGGCCTATTCTATGGCAAAACGAGCAGCGAAACGAGATTCCCATGTAATATGGGCATTGAGCTATAAGAAGGCCTCTCCAGTCAATTTCCAATACCTATGGCAATCCAGTATGGATATCCACTTCCACTAAAATTTTGGCTATTCTTCTGTCAGATGAAGAAAGAGAATGTGAGTCCATGCTTAGAAAATGACCTAAAGAAGTGCCAATGAGTTCAAGAGCTTGTTGGTTCTAGAGCTGCAGAGGAAGTCTTGGAAGAAGGACCCATAGATGCATGTAGCTGAAGTATTCAGTAGATGGATTAAAACCGAGTCTCCTTCTCTTGAGCATGAGACTTCCTCCTTCAATAGCCCAGAAAATTTCCAGAATGTGGACAGTATCTTTGATGTCTCTAAACACATGATAAACATGAAGTTAAAATGAATCTTTTATTATATGCAGGTTTTAAATTAAAATCATACAAAACTAAATGCTCCAACTTCTTGCCAATCCTTGGATTGAGAAACTTCCACAAAAGTGTAGCATGAATTGGTTGTATGGCCAAGGCAGGACGACTAAGACGAGGAGAGATGAGACATGGCCATGACAAAAGATGAGGCAAGGGCCGTAGGCTAAGATAAACACTGGAATTTTTTTTATTTGTTGGAGTAAATTAATAAGTAAATAAAGTTAATTTTTATGATTGAAATGTAGTATTGACTTATGTCTCAAGGTAAGGATGTTTAAGAGAAGAAAATATTAGAAGACCTACATCAAAAATAAATAATTTTTTTTTTTATAATAGAAAGGTAAGAATTATTAAAATAAAAAAAATATTAAATTATAAAAATAAATTAATAAATAAATAAATTTAATTTTTATTATTAATAAATATAATTGAAATAATTTATATTAATAAAAATAATTAATAATTAATAATTAATAAAAATAAAAATAAACAAGTTTCTACTCATTAAAACACATGATAAGATAGACTTGACAACAGATAAGACCAGTTTATGCCCATTAAACAGATGATAGGATGGGTTTGATGATAGATAAGACAAGTTTCTTGCCACTAAAATGGATGATAGGATGGATTTGACAATGGCTCATATCAATGTTGGTAGCATAATTTTTGAAGGTTGGATAAGATAAGTTTCTACCCATAAAACAAATGATAAGATGGGTTTGATGGTAGCTCAAATCAATATTGTTAGCAGAGTTTATGAAGGGTGGATTAGACAAGTTTCTTCTCATTAAAAGAGATGATAGGATGGGTTTTACAGTAGCCCATATCAATGTTGGTACCATAATTTATTAAAGGTGGATAAAACAAGTTTTTGCAAACAAACAATAGGATGGGTTTGACGGTATCCCATATCAATGTTGTTATCAGAATTTGTGAAGGGTAGATAAGACAAGTTTCTGCATATTAAAATACATGATAGTATGGGTTTGGTGATAACTAGAAGTAAGGATGATGATGGAATGAGTTTGATGGTAACTCAAGATAAGGATAATTAAAGGAGGAAGTATAGTAAGTAGGTAAATACTAAGATGATGGAATGGATTTGATGGTAACTCAAGATAAAGATAACTAAAGAAGATAGTATAGTAAGTAGGTAAATACTAAGCAATCAATTATTCATAATAATTAAAACTATACAACTGCATGATAAGTAGGTGAATACTAAGCACTTAACTACAAAACATTAAAAGTAAACATTACATTTTGTAAACTGCGATGTGCACCATTGAAATAAAATATGGTCAAGGTAAAAAATAAGTGACTAAAATTCGTGTCATTTCAATGTTGTTGACAGACTTTATGAAGGGTGGATAAGTCAAGTTTCTACCTATATGAGAGGATGGGTTTGATTTTATGACTTCTCATGAATAAACAAGTTACTATCCAGGGTAGCGACGTGAATAAACAAGTTACTATCCAGGTTACCTAAGATAAGTTACTATCCACCAGCATCAATGGTTATTTACCCAGATCGAGTTGTTTCTTTTGCTTATGTTGATTCAATCGATTAAGTAGTCAAAGTTTACTGAATAGATTTAATTTTTTTTGTTGATTTCATTTTTTTTACTAAACAAAATTTGTGTTCATTGGTTTAAATGGGTTAAGTAAGTTATTTTAAATAAAAATGTGGGACCAGTATTACTATAGATTTTTTTTTATTAATCAAGCAAAATTATACATCATGTTATTTAATAATTTATAAAGAGTAGGTAAGATATTTGATTTTTAATAAATAGGTTATTAAGTATAAATTTAAAAAAGATAAATTAAGTAAAATTTTATCTTGTTTTGTTTTTTGGAAATTTTGATTACATAAATTATTTTAAATTAAATATAAAAAAATTAATTGAAATTTTATCATTCAAATAAAATTAGAATTTCAAATGAAATTCTATTTATACAAAGTGAAAAAAGAGTTATGACTTGAAATTCTATTTGATGATGATGATGATTAACGTCCATAAGACCTAGTTGGTCTATCAGACCTTAAGAGGGTAAGTGATTACTTGTGATTCTTTAGAATTTTGTTTTTGTGCTCCAAAAGCATTAAGAGAAGCTTTCCAAGATCACCATATTTTTGTTGAGTTAAGAGGTTAGGAAGGTTGGTAGTGTGATCAATATTTTGAAAATGAGATGTAATATGAGTATAGGCTGGACAATCTAATAGAAAGTTATTTTCATCTTCAACCTTCTTAGTGTCACAAAGGTGACACACTCTTTCATCCCATGGCGTTT
>SNQJ01S0106790.1:0-20403 GCA_010110895.2 Picea sitchensis | reverse complement strand
GGATTAGAGTTTTGTATGAGATTGTTTCATGATTCATGATATACATAATATATGATAGTGGGGTTTTTAGCTTTATGCTTTCCCGGTAAAACTTTTGTGTTGTGTGCTATTGATATTTCACTTTGTGCATTGTGGTTGTGATCATGGTTTAATTACTTCCACAATAATAATAGTAGAAGCGATTATGTATTTAACAAGTGGCAGAAATTGTTAGATCAGGAGAATCACAGGAATACATTAATTTGTATCGAAATTTTTACAGAATTGGCACCTTCACCGATTTGCAATCCTTCATGTTGAATCGTTTCAAAACTATGTCAATATACTTCATTTGATTCAACCATAGATTTCTAGTGGCTCGATCTCTCTGAATATCAATTCCCAGAATGAAGTTAACTGCATTGAGATCCTTCATGTTGAACTTAGAGGATAGTTTCTTCTTAACCTCCTTTATTGCATCCATGTTGTTTCCAATCAACAACATGTCATCAACATACAAAGCTACATATATGAAACACCCACCTTCTTCCTTGGAATAAATGCATTGATCAACTTTGCTTCTCACAAATCCCAAACTAAGGATGTATGTGTCAAACTTCTGGTACCACATCCTTGGTGAATTCTTTAGACCATAAAGGGATCTTTTGAGTTTTCACACCAACTCTTGCTTGCCCTTTACTACAAATATTTCAGGTTGTTTCATGTATATTTTTTCTTCCAAGTCCCCGTGTAGGAACGTTGTTTTCACATCCATTTGTTCTATCTTCAGATCGAATGTTGTAGCCAGATACTTTAGTACTCTAATGGAAGTTAGTTTTTCAACAGGGGAAAAAATATCACCAAAGTTGACTCCCTCAACTTGGGAATATCCTTTCGCTACCAGTCGAGCTTTGAACTTATTGACTTTTCCTGTGGCATTCATATTCTTATTGAACACCCACTTGCTACTGACGAGCTTTCTTCCACTAGGTAACTTGACTAAATCCCATGTCTCATTCTTGTACAAGTATTCCATCTCTTTGACCATGGTGTCCTTCTAGAGTTTATCCTTTGTCGAGTTGACTGCCTCACTGACTGACTTGGGCTCATCATCGATGGGAGTTAACAAAAATGCAGAACAAAATTCGGGCAGACTATACCTTTCGACTGGTTTTCTTTCACTTTCCGACCTTCTTATCACTGGAGTCAATGGTTCCACCTCTTCCTCATATTTAATCGACTCATATGAATAATCTTCTTCATTCATTAGTTCAAACCACACCATATCAAGATTATTCTCGGTCTGAACAAATTCCTCAAGTTCGGACTTACCTCCGACTTATCTGAAGACCACATCTCGACTGTACATTTTTCTCCTTGATGCAGGATCCCAAAGATTATATCCTTTCATCCCTTCTTTGTATTCGATGAAAATAAATTTGATTTCCTTCTTGTCCAGCCTATTCCTCTTTTCCTTGGGAACATGCACAAATGCATCATAACCAAATACTTTGAGATGTGCCACCGATGGCTTGTTACCTGACCATACCTCATTTGGAGACGTGTCGACTAGCACCAAGGAAGGAGACATATTCACTAGATATCTTACAGTCTCCACTGGCTCTACCAATAATTCTTGTGTGAGCCCAACACCACTGAGCATGCTCCTTGCCTTATCCATCAATGTCTTGTTCATTCTCTTGACAAATCTATTTTGTTCTGGGGAATATGGTGTGATACTTTGGTGTGCTATTCCACATTGCTTACATAACTGATCAAATCCCTTTCCATAGAATTCACCACCATTGTCAATTGTCAACACTTTAATCCTCTTCTCTATTTGGTTTTTCAAAAGAGATTTAAATTCCTTAAATCTCTCAAAAGCCTCTGATTTCTTCCTCAGGAAATATATCCATGTCTTCCTTAAAAAATAATCTATGAAGGAGACATAATACAAGGATCCACCAAGTGAAGGCACTATAATCGAGCCAAACACATCATTATGCACTAGTTATAGAATCCCATTTTCCTTTGTCGCTCTAGATGGTAACCTCACCTGACTTTGTTTCCCATATATGAAATGTTCACAAAAATCAACTTCTAAACCACATTCAGGAAAACCTTCGACCATACCTTTCCTTTTCATAGCTCGAATTTATCTTTCTCCAATGTGTCCCATCCTCTCAAGCCATAGCTTGGTCGATTTGACTTCATCATGTCTTGTCGAGTCAATTTGAAACGAATTAACTTGATTCAAGTCTAGTTGTGTTGACATCGAGTTGAGTCGATTCGCAGTCGAGTCAATTTTAGGAATAATGATGTGATTTCATCTAGTCGAGTCGAAATTCCCTAAAACATTGGACAAGGTACCAATGCAAACTCCTTTCATTAAGACCACCGCACCTCTGACCATCTTGCACGAATCCTACTAAAATATAGTATGTAAACCTGCATCACTCATCTTGCTGACAAATATCAAGTTTCTTTCCAAACTCATAATGTGTAGAACACCTAGAAGGTTCCTTTTCCTCCCATCCTGTGGTGTTAGTCAGAATCTTCCTTGTCTTACAGTTCTGGTTGTCGAGTCGTCCACCAAGAACACATCACCCCCATCATATCGTTCATATTCATAGAACCATTTTTTATGTGGTTTCATATGATAGGATGCTCTTGAGTCGATCAACCAAACATATTGATCCGAATGTGTACTGGTCAATGCCAGGTACACATCACCTCCATTTTCTGAGGTCGTCTTTCTCTTAGTCAACTACTTCTCATTGGATCTTTCACTGACTTTTGTTTCCTTCGACTTATAATCCTTTTTATAATTCCCAGCTTTACTGCAATTCCAACATCTTCGCGTCGACTAAACAGGGGATTTAGATATACCCTTCGACTTAAAATTTCTAACAAATAATCTTCCTTTATCTCTATCTATCGGTTGACCTCTCACTACCAGAGCATCTTTGTTCATTCCTTCTATGTTCTTTATTCTCATTTCTTCCGACAATAGACAAGAAACCACATCCTCTAGCACTAGTGTGGTTTTATTACTCCCAATAACCACGACTAAGCTATCCTAGGATTCTGGAAAAGAACATAATAGGTTGATAAACTTTTCCTCATCAATGATCTTTATATCCATAGAATATAATTGGATCATTACGATATTAACCGCATGTAAATGCTCAGTCACTGAACTGTCATCACTCATCCTCAGAAGATACAATTTATTTCTGAGAAATATATTATTTACCATAGATTTCAACTGGTATAAGTTCCCAACTTATCCCAAAGTTTCTTGGATGAATATTCACCCAAGACATTCAACAACACCGAATCTGCAAGACAAATCCGAATCGTACTTCTTTCTCTTCTTTCAAGTTTCTCCTATTCTTTTGTCGACATGTCTATCGTCGGGGTACCTGGATAGACCATTGTCCATTGTTCTCAATCTATAAGAAGATATTCCATTTTAAGATTCCAAAGATCAAAATTATGGCCATTGAATCTTTCTATCTCTATTCTAGAACTGCTTGCCATTGTTTACTGTGATCTTTAACACAATTTATGACTTACGACTCTTACTGTACCTAGGGTTTAGTTCTCATATTCAATATTTTCAAATCAAGATCTGATATACTCGCCAAAGCATTACACCGCTCTGATAACTCACTTATCAGGGAAGACCTAAGCGCTAATACCACATGTCAGTAAATGAAAGGAACTTCCACACTTATCCTAGCAGAAGAGAAGAAAAATTTAATCAAGAAAGTAAATGACACAAGCAGTCACACAGTACACCAAGATTTTACCCTCAAAATCCTTAACCAGGGAAACCAACATTCCTTTGAGTGTTATTCTCTCTTTTTCTCTTATTCATTCATAATAAAAGGTTACATGTCTAACCTTGGTCCACACCTAAGACACAATTGACATCATACCCTCTTTCACAGGAAAGAACAACCCTGTAGTCAATTCAAATTACATATGCATGACCAACAACCTACACTTTATCATGCATTAACTTGCAAAAGTGAATTCTACGACTACCTTACAACAACAACAAAAACAACTACAAAAATAATAACAACCTTACAACACGCCTCTTTATAGGCTTTACAGTGATAAAAACCCTAAATATTGGCACCTAAAAATGGTTACATATCTGTGCATATCATTGGCTACAAATCCTGGGATTCTGTTACAATCGAATCCAAGTCGGTTTTACCAGTCGCCCTCCATTCGGTCTCTAGTCGGTCATCTCATGCCCACACTTCGACCTCTCTTCAGTTAACTTACCGTCAATATATTTGATTTTGACTTTACTCGGTCGACTCTCTCGACCTTCGACTTGTTTTTGATCTACCTTGACTTTGGCCTGTTGTGGATCCACCTCGACTTTGAATTGTTGTCAATCCACCTCTACCTCGACCATCAGTCGATTCACCTCGACTATAATTTCAATGCAAATAATATAACAACCCAACACAACTATTAGAGTGACACTTACCATGATACTAGACTTATTACCTCATGAAACAAGACCTGTTGTCCTCTGGGGCCAAGCTGATGTGATGGATGTTTATTTTTTGTTGGTGACATATGATGGCACATCAATGAATAGGAAGGGTTATGTCAGGCTATGCTAGTCAATATCACTCTCGAAACTCCATGTCTGCTACCTGTGGGCCTCGATACATGATCTCCATAGTTACCCCTAATGTGAGGGGGTATCAAGTCCTCCACAGGTTTCTCCTCACGGGAAATCCAATTTTGTTGATGGTATATTCTCCTCAGACCGTCCTATCCCTTCAGTGGATGGGAAATCTCAGTGAATCCTCAAAGCCCTGAGCATGCTCCAACAAATTTTCGAGCTTCCAAGTGAGGTTTCTGAGCTTAAATTATTCCTCGAGCTCGTGGACTAGTGTATCTCCTTGTTAGCAGAAATGCACAATGACCTCTATGAATCAACACCTATGACTCCAGCTAGCACAAAAAGGGCTCATTCTCCTTCACCCAAAGCCAATTTGATGACAGTTCTCATGCACACCAGGTTCAAAATTTGTATTGCTATTCTTTTTTTTAGCAGTTGGCTTATCCCCTTAGGTTTGTTATATGGAATAGTTCCCAGGTATAGATATCATTATAGATTTTAGGCTTTAGTTATATTTTTTGGCCATGTGAGGTACACTGTACTAGACATTAAGTTGGAGTAGAGTTGGTTTCCATCTATGGCGACTCTAACTCCAACATACACTTGAAAGTCTATAATTTTTTTTATGAGAGGTCACTTATATAATTATTACTTAAAAAAAGTTATTTAAACAATTTTAAAGCTTATATACATATAATATTTATTTTCAACAAGTCTCCAGGGTTAGCTCAAGTAGTCATGAGCCACATGTGAGATCTCCCCCCCCCCAAATTTGGGGAGGTCATGGGTTCCACTCTCTTGATCCCCTCAAGGTTAAGATTTTTAATCAAGGCCATATCATTTCCTTGGGAAAAAAAATATTTATTTTCAACTACAAAATATTTGTTTTTGAATTGTGAGTAAATTAATTATTTTTTCTATATTTTATCATGACATAATTAGTAAAACTCCGAGCTTAAAGGGGTCTGGAATAATTATAAATGAAGACTTCATTCCATAAGATCAAGCTAAATTAAGGAAGGAGGTTCAAAAGGTAAAGGAATCTAGAAAGGAAGGAAAATGGGAAATAATTAGGAACCAAAAAGCTATTAATAGGGAGAGAGACCAAAAGGATAAAAATAAATAGATATTTGAGGCACTTCAGATGCTTTGTTGGAATTATTGGGATTTTCGTGGAACAAAGGTCCTATATTAAGTTGGATCCCAAGTGAAATTGATATTATATTTATGGTTGAAACTTGGGAGCATGAGGAATCTAAGGTCCCTAACATAGACACATTTATATTGTGGTCAACATGGAACAAGAAATATTCTCGTAGAGGGGTTGAAGGCATAGATTGTTACATAATAACAAACATTTATACTCACATTCATCTTCACAAAAAAGAACCTTTCAATCAGTGCATTTGGGTGGTGATTTCATATATCAATGCTAAGAAGATGTATATAGCAATTTTTTATTTCACACCTATTAATTCTACCTTTTATACAAAAAACAATCTAGATAAAAATTGTACCTATAAAATCCTATAACAAGATATTTATAGTTTGAGAAATGAAGGTCATGTCCTCCTTCTAGGAGACTTTAATGCTAGAAATGCAACTAATCTAGCTGTTATCTTAAGAAACAATTCCAACTCTAATCCTCTGTGGCTAGATCAGAAATTTAGAAGACTTGACTGAGAATTTATATGGTACCGAGATAATCAAGCTTTGTAGTTCTCAAGATCTAATAATTTTCAATGGTTGAATGAAGTGGCTGAAATCTAACCAGATGAATTGTATCCATGGGTCGGGTAGTAGTATTGTGGACTAGCGATATCAGATATCCTTGTTTACAACCAAATAATAATTTTTGACCTTTTAAACGACCATGAGCCCGAATCTGATCATAGACCTTTAACCCCAACTCCAAACTTTATCATGCACAAAAACTTCCTTGAATATAACTTTGGTAACCAAAGGCATATGATTTTTGACAAAAATAAAGTTGGTATCTTTTTAAAGGACTTAAACACTGAATTGAATCTTCTATCATATAAAAACAATATTGAAGACATCTATCATAATTTTACAACAAACATCTCTACCGCCATAAAAATATTATCTATCAAAGTATTGTGTAAAGAGAAGAATACAATTGTCAACTCTTAGTATGATAACGAGTGTAAAATTGCTAGAAAATCCATTAAGGGTGCCTTTAATGAGCCTTTGAAATATTATATGATTAATAGATACAAAGCCCTAATTTAAAGGGAAAAAAGGCACTACATAAATAGAAAGCAAGAGAATATTTTGCACCTTTCTAAGATAGATCCAAAGAAATTTTGGAGGCAGATTCTGACTCGTAAAACTAAAGAAAATGTTGTGATTCCCCTGACAGACTGAAATTCCTACCTTAAAAATATTTACAAATCCTGTAATGTCCTGGACAAAATTCCAAAAGTTTCTATAGAAGATGTTGTTTTTTCTATAGAAGACATAAAGTTTGGGGTTAAGCGACTTGCAAACAGGAAATCTAAGGACATCAAGTAATCTCGTTTGTTGTTTCATCGACTTTAAGAAATCCTTTGACGTTATGCCTAGGACCAACCTTTGGAATAGGTTAGAAGAGCTAAAATTTCCCTTAGGGTTGAGAGCTATCGTGGTAAGGTTGTATGAGAACGTTATTTCCAAGTTTAGGAGCACTGAGGGTTGGTCAGAAGAAATTAACTGCAATATAGGAGTCAATCAAGGTTGTCCCCTATCGCCTACCCTTTTTGGCATTTACATTGACAATTTAAAAGTTTTTTTGGAAGCCGCAAGTTGTTTTAGACCAACTATTGCTAGTATAGTAATCATTCTTCTTCTCTATGTCAATGATATTGTTCTCATGACAAGGAATCCATATGACCTTAGTAATAAGTTTATAGTCCTCAAGGACTTCTTCTCTAGTACAGGTATGACTGTGAACACTAACAAAATGAATATTATGATCATTAAATCCAACAAGGATCACCTATGATAATTTTGTATATGACAACAATATCTTGGAGGAAGTGCCTTCATACAAGTATCTTGGTATTGATATTTATCAAAAGCTCAATTGGAACTATAAAATTGTAAAAATGATAAATGGAGGGTGGAAATTTTATTATGGGCTTGAAAATACTTGTAAATTAGCATATATTTGGCTATGGGATAAGAAAAATCTCATCTTTGAGATTCTTGTCACTCTTGTTATATTATATGGATGTAAATTTTAGGGATGAAGTATCTCTCGAGAATCCTGGAGAAAGATAGAGCAGATCCAAAAGAATTTTATAACTTATAATATAAAAATTAAGGGCAATGCACCCTATCATATCCTCCTCATCAAAGCGAGACTTCCCCCAATTGAGAGCACAATTATGATTAGGTAATTAATGTACAAGAATAACATAAACAAAATGGATAACAAGAGGCTTCCCAAAATTGCTTCAAACTCTAACCAAAATCACCAACGACTCAAGCGAGGATGGCATAATGATTCCACGTATTGGCTCAATCATTAGGGAATAAAAGAAGTTATTATACATAATACATATGATATTAAAAATATTGTACAAACTAAATTTAAGTAGGATCTATTGTGTGATAAATAATTAGAGGATGAAATAAAATTAAGATATTATAGGGAGGTTCTTAACCCTAACCTTAAAGATAAAAAGTATCTCACTATTTTAACTAGCGTAAAGAAGAAAATCAATATTGCTAAAATAAGAACTAATTCTCATGAGATGCATAGTGAAATTGGGCAATGACAAATCCCGAAATCACCATGGCAAGAAATAAGCTATCACCTTTGTGACACCAAAAGGGTTGAAGATGAAAATCACCCAAATTAGATCCCAATTTCAAAATATTTGTCACTATACTGACCTTCCTAACCTTCTAAGTCATCAGAACTTTAGTGATCTTGGAACACTTCTCTTAATTCTTTTCAAGCATCGAAATAATATTTTAAATAAATCCAAGTATCCTTTTACGTTTCTTAAGGTCCGATAAACCAATTTTGGTCTCAGCACTGCAAGGAGAACACCTTATTGCAGAGGTTTTAACAAAACCTCCCCAAAAAAACTTCACAAAAACCTTTGCATGCCTTCCTCCCTTAACAACCTCTGCTATAAATAGCCAAGAGATAATTTTCTCTTAGCTATTTATAGCGGAGGTTGTTAAGGGAGGAAGGCAAGAAAAGGTTTTTGTGAAGGTTTTTTTTTTCGGTGCACCTGTTAGTACTATACACCCCGGTGCTCATCGAAAAATACCACACCGGTGATAAAATGATCAAACACATTGTTGTTTCTCATAGCGAAGGTTGTTAGCAGACGCAAGCGGTTGGAATTTTTTTTTTTTATTTTTTTTATTTTTTTTGGCAGTGTGCCTGTCAAAACTAGACGCATTGGTGTGCATCGAAAAATACCACACCGGTGATAAAATGAATCAAACACAATGTTATTTTTCATAGCAGAGGTTGTTAGTGGACAAGAGTGGTTAGAAGTTTTTTGTGAACAAATTTTGTCGGTGTGCCTATATGGTACATTCACCCTGGTACTCAACTAAAACATAATGCATCATAGTGTAGATGTTCAAACGCATCGTCATAAGTTATAAAACAATAACAAACATTGATCAAAGCACACTAGTGCCATTGAATCTTATGTATCGGTGGGTACAAAATGTTTGATGGCGCACTGCGGTAAGGGTAAATAAAAATAAATTGCTAGAACGATTTTCATTGTGACACATTATCCAGTGCTTCCAATATCTCAAGAAAGCATCGATGCTTACTGTATTTTCATAGACACCCTGTTGTCAATGCTTCTTATTTATTTGGATAGCTCCACTGGTCGATATTCCACACATTCCCATTTTTTGAAAATTACCATGAAGTTTCATTGCCTCTCAATGGTGGAACCATGCCTCCTCGAGACATAAGAGTCTAGGTGATTTTTTTATTACCTTCCAATTTCCATTTTCATGAGTTTAAAATTTGAATGTAGCTTGAAATTTGGGAGTTTTTTCAAAAAACAAAAGTCATCTAGAAATGGTGCACCATTTCGATCTGGCTCACCCCGACGTGGTGCGTCCTATGCTAACTTAATAATAAGCATTGCCTATAATGCATCCAAGTTTAACTTAACAATAAGCATTGCCTCTGGTGCATCTTCATAAACGACCTGCATCCAGTGCATTATAGAGGACAACTTCTGGTTAATTACGTGTCATTGCTTTTCTAACTTTGACGCATTGGTGCGTTCCATTTAGCCAAGTGCACCGTTAAAAAACAACACAAGAAATATAATTGAGTGGTGAATCTAGTTTAAAAAAATGCACCGATGCAATTAACATCTCGATACTATAAAATATATTAACTTATTTGACATTGTGGGATGTTTCCTTTAATGCCTCGTGGTCGATGCTCTACTATTCACAACACCCTGTTAAATAAAACCATGATGCTTCAATAACACGATAACCTCGATGTGTTCCTATTAAAAAATCACATCGCTTAATTTGAAATGAAACAATATAACAAATAAGTTCCCATACTGACAACAACTGCATCGGTACTGTCTGCAAGAGAAATTGTACCGTCATGTACACATTTCATAAAAATGAGTTAGCATTGCCTTTATGTTAACCAAACACACTGTTGGACTCTGTTGTTGTAATGGATGCCCTGTAACCAATGCTCTCAACAATATAAAACATCGTTAAAAAAAACTCCAGTGCTCCAATAGCATGGTAGAATTGGTGCGTTTATATTAACACATCACAACGCGCAAGTTCATATACAACAATTTCACTTGTCGGTGCGACTAAATCAAAATAATGCACCAGTGATGTAAAGAGAACGACATTGGGCCGAATTTTCACAAATTTTCAGTGCAGTGTGTCTTATGGTAAGCACCACAAAGACACTAGGAAGTGCACTGATTGAAACAAACACACTGGTGCATTCTATTGATTGAACACACCGCCAAGTTTTTGAAAAAAAAAAAATCCTCCATGGTGCATCAAATAAATAAAACACACCAATAATGTGTACTACAACACATCGAAAAAATACATAATAATTTACCATATCGATTCATTTTATGGGATTCTCCATCAACGGTGTGTTATAATATGAATGCATTGGTATCAACACACACAAATCTGAAATGGAGCATTGATGTGTTACTTTAAACTAAACACATCAAGGAGGTTAAGTAAGTTGTATTGGGAAAAATAGTTTAAAAATTATCATTTTGGTGCATCTTTTAAAATGTGTCCGTTAACAATGCGTCAAGAAAATACAACACATTGGTTAAAATTTTTAGGTGCTCGAACTAACATAGAGAGTTGGTGCGTTTAATATAACCAAGCACACCGTGCGGTTTAACACTAACCCTTAATTGGTGTGTTATTTATCACAACACACTGCTATATATATCGGTGCTTGACTAACAATGATGCACCGATGCATTATGTTTAACATATATTTGTTCAGTTCCTTATGTCTGATAAGGAGCACTAGACACGGTACATATGTTTTTGTTAATAGCACCAATTACGTTTTCACTTTTTTTGGCAAACAAAAACTATTTTCAGTTTTTGATAAATACAAATTAGTTATATATGTTTGTGTTTTATATTTTAAATTCATTTTATTTATATATATGTGACTAAAATGGATTTTAAGTGAATCAGATATGTCGATGATGCCGAGTGCAATAGCAGTAGCAACAATAGTATCAACCAGAAGAAAAACAATTTAATTCACAAACTACATATGAAAACTTCCACAATTAAATTTTGTGGAGGTTTTGATTTGTAGAGGTAAAAACATAAGTCACTCTTCAGTGCCTCTCATAATTTAACACATGGAATCAATCATTTTCCACTTCCTCATTACTCTACCTCGCATCCCCTCCTCTGCGGGCCGATCGAATTTCTCTAAGATATCATCCTCGTCATTCTTGTAGCCATAATATGAATTGGCTTCAATTTTCTTATAGATATCATACCTACACATCCTCTTATTCACCTCAAGGGGGATTATCAAAAATATCTTTTAGGATGGGAAGTAATTTCATAGCCCCAAAGTCTCTGTAATTGGGGCCCTTGATTGTGGCACCAAGCACATCAACTTGTAGAATTGGTTGTGGAAGAATGTAACATGCCATCTTCCAACAATCAATTTTACAAGTGCGGCTAGGAAATTCCTTTCTGACATCAAAGAGATATTCGATAAGCCCCCTAAGGCAAAGAAGAGGAGGTCTAGGTATGCGATTTACAAGAGAATTGACATCAATTGTTATGGTGACGAGGATGATGGGAACGATATCTTGGAGAAAGTCGAGCGACCCATGGAGGAGGAGATGCAGGCTAGAGTTTTGAGGGAGTGACATAGGATAGAGTCTATCTAGAGGGAGGCAAGGTTGATGATCAAGAGTGATGCGATTTTTTCTATTAAATCGATCCTATTTGAGGAAATTGAGGATGTGGGAGAAGAAATGGGAGAGAAGGACAAGGTAAACCAACAACAGAGAGAGTGATATTTTGTTGCCCATGTGCCCCTTCTGAATGAGAAAGAAATCAAGCGCATGGTTGTGGAGAAGAAGAAATATGATGAACTTCTTAGTAAGTACACGGGTGAGGACCTCATGGAGGAGCAGGACGAGGCCAATTAAATGCCTAATATTTAGTGATAAGGCATGCTGACAAAGCTTATGGATCATCGACTATTTTTCCAAATGTGATTCTTAACTTCTATTAAATATAAAATATGGAGCTTAGGTCATTATTGATCCTGAAACAATGTTTTAGTTAGGATATCCACCAGGGTCCTTTCTTGTTGAACAGGGAAAAGGGAAACTCGGAAGCTCTGATTATAGATCTTGAAGGTCCTAGTTATGCCAAAGTAGGGGCCAATATGATGGACTTGGAAGGGAACAAAGTTGGTTTACCCTGTGCCATAGGAAAGGTCCCTGGTTACATATCCTTCGAGGCTACTAAATTACTCCCCATCCCCAAAGAGCTATATGATAAGCCCCCTCGAGGTGAAGAACATGAGGTGTAGGTATGTGACTTACAAGCGAATTGACGCCAATTCATATTATGGCTACATGAGTGACGAGGACTATCTTGGATAAATTCGAGCATCCCACATAGGAGGAGATGCGAGGAAGAGAATTGTGGAAGTAGTAGAGGATCGAGTCCATGCGCTAAATTATGAGAGGTACTAAAGACTGACCTATGTTTTTTCCTCTGCAAAGCAAAGCCTCCGCAAAACTTTAAGTGTGGAAGTTTGCATACTTACTTTGTCAATTGATTTTTTCTCGATGCAATTTTACGTAACAACCACTCTGGTGTGCTTTCAATCACATTGGTGCACTATAAACAATATAAAACACATGTATATTGTGTTTTTTCAAATCATGTTGATGTTGTTGTTGTTTGATTTATGAAATGTATAGTAAGTATGTTAATGACTTCTCTGTTTTTAAATTAAATTTAAGATGCATCACTTCTTAGAATTTAGAGTTGCCATATAATGTTTAACTTTAGTGTTTTGAAATCATTTACTTTGGATTTTAATTGCAAAAACTTATAACTATTAATACCATATAATGTTCAATTCATCTTCAAGGTGAATTGTTTAATTTCCAACAAGATACAATATGTTGATTAAACATGTTTACAAAGAAAAATTACTTTTATGAAATGTTATTTTCTCATTTATTTTATTGATAACATTATAATAATTGTTCATAATAACATTTATAATTGTTATATTTATGAGTAGTGATGGTAAAAATATCTTTCATATTGACATGTTCTTTTTTTTTAATATTTAGCAAAAAAATATACATTTTACAAAAAAATATAATAACACCATTTTTTAATATTTAACAAAAAAATATACATTTTACAGCTATATATAATGAAAAACCTATACATTTTGGTACCTATTAGTTTAAAATAACATGTTAAATAAAACATTTTTATGGACATAATTCAACAAAAAAGTGAAAATTTTATAAAAAAATAACATTTTTTTTTGAACCATATTTGTATACATTTGAATTAAAAAAATGACAACATTTAATATTTTTTTCCATAGTACAGTGATTGACATACAAATAAAAGTGAAAAGAAAACAATAAAAAAGATTCATCATAAAACAATAAAAGATACATATTCATTTTTTATTTTTTTTAATCTGAAAGTCAAAACATTACAGTTATATCTCATCAAAAATTTGCAAAATTGAGCATCGTCTTCAAGGGCATCTTAAAACTAATCAACAATATCATATATCCCAAATTCATCATTTTCAATAGACACATTATCATCTTCTTTGACATCATTTTGTTCTTCTATTGTGTCATTTTACTCTTCCATTAGATCTTTGATATCCATAAGTTCTCCAAAGTGATCATTTCCAATCAATCCTCCTAATGGTACTTGAGGTTCCTTTGACATTTTTTCAACAACTAAAATCTCCTTTCCTCAATCCAACTTCTTGCATTTCATCTGTAAGAGATGGAATAACATTAATTCTTTGTTGAATAAAACTGCACTGTACTGGGTCACTTTCAATGGCTATGCAATTTCTTCCTTTCTGTAAGGAACACACTATTGTTGTACCTAATCACCAAATACATAATAAATAATGAAGTTAAATATTTTAAAAAGACATAAATTAAAAATAATATTATAATGAAGTATGATTTCATAAATGTTAGATCATAATTATTACCTTAACCTGAGAACAAATCCAAAACTCAATCTCCTTCATTTGAAAATGTATTTATAAGATAATCAATTAATGTTTGTGGTTTTTGATAAATGTTTACCATCTCTCCTTTCAAATCATTTTCCTCATATGTTAAATTTCTAACCACAACATTGTAAATCAATAAAATACTAGACTTCCCTCCATCTTTTACATTGACAATAATAGAATTATAAGAATCATCTTTTATCTAGGTTGCAAGATGTATACTCTCAAAACCACGTTTAAATGGTTCTCTATTGGAGCTCCGAATATTAAGCTTGTGCCTGTAACATAAATAAGTGCAAATTCAATTAACTTGTGAATTAATAAAATTTATTTCTAATCTTAATTGTTAAACATACACTTTCAATATCTTGCCAAATAAGTTGCATCCTTGCCTTTTCTTTTTCCTTGAAGCTTGATTGTACCAATCCTTATTGTGTGTCTGAATGAAAAACCAAAAATATCTAAAAAGGTGATGTTGTGACTTCCATGAATCCCATAACCACTTTATTGAAATATTGGTAAGTATAAGGATCAATATCATATCCAATGTTTTGAATATTATAACCATGAAAGATATCTGCAATAACTAGGGAGTATTTGTTTTTAGGAACAATATTTTCAATTTGTTCGAAATCACCTAATATCACTTTATACTAAACAATGTCGAGCCCATTCCAAATGTAGTGATCAAGGGTGTCATCAAGTTCAACAGTTTGAACACATCTCATTCTTTCTCTTTAAAAATTGATTTTTTGAATAATTTTTTTGAAGGTTCCTGGTACTCCTTTTGCATTCTTCTTTGGCATCTTAAATGAAACAAACAAGCATATAGTTATATATCTATAATTATTAAAATATAAATAAATTAACCTGCAAACGAATAATATGAATGTAATAAATCAACATACCTTTTTGAATGCAACAAAACATTGTTTCAATACTGTTGTAGAACTTGAATCTGGATACTTGAGTTTAGCATCATCCCAAATTTTTTCACTCAACATCTTAACAATTTTCTCTTGTATTCTCATATACACCTTGTGACTAAATAAAATAAATAAATAATGATATAATGATATATATAATAAAATACTTAGAACATTGATATTTTAAACTGAAAAAAAATAATTTTTTTGTCTTAACATAAATAAAAATAACTCAGCAAACTTACTTTTTAAATTCATCACACATTTCTTCCATTGACAATTCACCTGAACTTACACGTGATAATATAACTATGATAAGGTTCTCATACTTCACTCCTTGTATCGTTCTCCAATGTGTTAGTCATATCTTCTGACAGATTTTTTATTTCAGGACATGTCTTACTTGTGATACATATTAATGGTTTAGCCTTCTTAACCATCTAATATTTTATACTAATATTTTATACTAATATTTTCCCATAGGATGAAGATCTCATCTATCAAATCCCATACTTGTCCAGTTCTAAATCCCAATTGAAAATAACTATACACAACACTAAATAGATCACTTCCTTTGCAATTTTTTTCTTTTTCATTTTCATTATCAATTGGGAAGCCTATTTCCATACAACATTGCTTCTAAAACTTATCATCAACATTTGATCTCTCCCCATGACATATTTCAGAAAACTCTTTATGGATAAATCTCACCATTTGAATGAAATTCATGGACATTATGTCCTCATTATCTGTGTTATGATACCATGCCAATAACTTTTCTTCTGAATTTGTTAAACCAAAATAAATTACGCATTTCACTGTCTCAAAAAGAGGTTTATTGTGATATTCTTGCATTAATTCTCTTCTAGCATCTGTAGAATTATTTCCTCCAATCACATAATACTTGTAGTGAAAATATTTTGATCTATCAAATTCTTCCCTCCTAGGAACTTCCATTAGGTCAACAAGAACTAGGTATTCAACCACATGGGTAAATGGATTGTACTTAATCAATGCTTTCAAATTGTGAATATGCAAATGATGTGGTTTTCGAATTTGATATTTTTCTTTCCCTTATGTGGGTTTATAAAGTTGCTTCACATTCAACTGAAATGTATGGCCATCATGAATGTCAGGCATCGCCATCGCTAGCCTCGCAGCCAAGCCATGGGAGCGCCCAAGGCTTGGTTGCGGAGAATGCCCCCCCCCGTGGCCAAGTCCGCGGGATCGTGACTTGGCCGCGGGGCTTGGGTGATGTCGGGCATCACCCTGGCCCCCCACGACCAAGGTACAGTGTGCCCGAGGCTTGGCCGCCGGGGGGATGGGGCGATGTAGGGCATCATCCTGAGCACCCGCGTAGGCCAAATCACGGTCTTCCATGTGAGGGGCATTCCGTGTGAGGGTCAAACCTATAAAATTTTCACTAAAAAACAATAAAAAGTGTAAATTTTGTTTAAAAACTATACCTAAATTTGCCTCTTTTTTTTCCAAAAAATCCTAAGAATTTTGTTAAAATTTCTTTGAAAAAGGTCTCATTTTTTTTTAAGTTGTGATTTTTTAGATAAAATTAGAAAACATTTAGGGTTTAGGGTTAAGTATTGCTCCAAATTATTTAACAAATCTTTCCCAATATTTCCTGTAATGTAAAAAGACAAAATAAGATTGTGTATATATAACACAGATGATATAAATTAGTGTTAAGTATAATGGATGTGGGATAAATAAAAAAGAAGAATATTGTCTACATATATACCTAAAATTATATGGATCATCGCTAAGTTTAATGATTGTGGGAAAATTTTGAGGGGGAAATTTTGGAGAGAATATTTTGGGGGGGGAATGTTTTTTTTTTTGGGGGGGGGAGAGGATTTTGGAGGGAAAAATTCATTCTATGAGCATTTGTATCATTCTATGTTTTTAGTGAGAAGCGATGTTTTTTTTAGATAAATTAGATTTTATTTCAGAGGCATCAACAAATTTTTTGCATTCCTCTTCTTTTGGGACTAGAAAATGTGATGAGAATGCTTGTAATGTAAATGTGGCGTTGTAGTTTTCAGCTAGTCAGAAGTTTGATCATAGTGCAAAAAATGTTATTCAACATGTTCCTCAGGAAAGTCCTAAATCAAAGGACTTTGAAAGCACCAATGATAAAGAGGAGAAATATGATGGTGATCAATATGTTCAGTAGTTTAATAGTATTGAAAATAATCAAAATGTAGGTCGAAGTGGAGACTATGATCAGGGTTTAAATGATTGGATGATAATTTTCCTCGAAGTGAGGATTTTCAAGGTACTGATGAAGATTTCCAAGGCACTAATGAATATGATGACGAATTTCCCTCAAGTGGAAATTTTAAAAGTAGTGAAGACGATTATGACAATGGTGGACACTCTTTCCCGAGTGGGGAATTTAAAGGAAACAATGTTGGTGATGACGATTTTCCTCCATGAGGATTTTAAAGGTATCGATGAATATTTAAAGGATAATGAATAATTTCCCTCAAGTGAGGATTTTAAAAGTAGTGACGATGATTATGGAAATGGTGGACACTCTTTCCCAAGTGGGGAATTTAGAGGCAACAATGTTGGTGATGATGATTTTCCTCCAAGTGAGGATTTTCAAGGTATTGATGGGGATGATAAAGATTTTCCTCCAAGTGAGGATTTTCAAGGAAGTAATGAGGATGATGAATAATTTTCCTCGAGTGGGGATTTTCAAAGTAGTGAAGATGATTATTCCATTGGTGGACACTCTTTCTCGAGTGGGAAATTTAAAGGCAACAATGTTGATGATGATGATTTTCCTCCAAGTGAGGATTTTSAARATACTGATGAAGAGTTTGAAGGCACTAAGTAGGATGAMGAAGAATTTMCCTYAAGTRGGAATTTTGAAAGTAGTGAAKATGATTATGTCAATGGTGGACACAATGTTGATGATGATTTTCCTCCAAATGAGGATTTTCAAGGTACCRGTGACGATGATGGAAATTTTTCTCCAAGTGASGATCTTAATGACAWTGATAGTCTTAAGGGTGATGATGAATTTTCTTCAAGTGAATATTTTCATGGAAGATCCAATGACATTGGTCAGGATGGTAATCATTTTTCTAGTGAATTTTATATTCCTCTTGTCAACGAGATTATCAATGAATATGATGATGGACCTAGGAATGAAGACCATGTTCTCAATCATTTAGCTGCAACAAATCAAGGTGATCGACATTCTCTTGTTCAGTCTCCTGAAATTGTTTTGCTTGATATTCCTTTTGGTGATGAGGAAATTCATTCTTGTGAGGATGATGAAATAATGGAGACATTGCAAAGAAACAATGTGTCTAGGACCATGACTACACATTTTTATATCAATCCAAATCATTTTAGTTATACAAGGTCTACGAATTTTTTTATCACTAAATCAATTTCCATAAGTGAATTGATTTCAAGTGAATGTTGTCAAAATAATTGTTTGAAAAGCATGGACTACATGTATGCCTTGAATAAAAGGAAGACATATTTTTCAATGAATAATAGCTTGAAAAATTCATATTTGATGGGGTGCATGATATCCACCAACACATGATATGATTATCGCATTGGGAATATTTTACTTTGCAGAAAGGATTTCAAAAAAAATCACTCAATTGGTAATCTTCGTCTATCAAGAATCCAAACAAAGTTGGAAAAATATCCTTCATTTTATTCAAAGGTACATCATGGGCAAGAGAGTGGGCCATTAAAAAATACTACATTGTCATGGATGTGTTACTTCTTTTCCAAACATGGAAAGTGTATGTCAGATAGAGACATAATGCATATTCTAGATAATTTCTCAAGGAGGGAAATCTACAACTTGTACAAAGGATATGCTGAAGGTGTTGAAGGAAATGGTAATTTTATTACATATGCATATTTTAAAGGAATATGAAAGAAACAATTCAAAAATTTGTGTATTCCTAAGAATTCAAGGATGGGGATTTGCAGTATATGTGCTACTCTTAAATCAAGAAGAGATAAATCTGAAGGGGCATAAAGAGGTATGTATTTACCATTTTTTTTTAATTGGATAGTTATAAACTATGAAAAAATATGATCAATATTTTCATTTTATGTCATGTGCAGATTCCATAGTCAAGGCACTTCAAGAACATCAAAATCAACAATCAAGTGAAAGAAAAAAGTTGTACAAACATTGAAATAAGTGTTATGATGCTCCAAACAAATATTTAGGTATGATAATTATTGGCATGTACCAAAAGAAAACAATTCTACCACATTTTGTTCATACACCAAAAAAATTATAGGAAGAGAATTTCATTTAGTTTCTCTTGGTTGGTTGTATGGTTTTCAATGGAAAAATGTGTTCAAGGGTTTACTTCACAACTCCAAATATTCATAATAATGCAAATTTTACCATCACCATAATTCATCATGTGCTCACTCACTTGTCTAACAATCTTCCTCAAGTTCTCTATCTATAGTTGGACAACACTAGTCATGAAAATAAAAATCAAATTGTGTTTGGATATCTAAGCAAGATTGTTGAACTGAGAATCTTTCAAAAGGTGAAAGTTGGTTTCCTTCTTGTTGGACACACTCATGATCATATTGATCAAATGTTCAGTCATTTTTCAGTAACATTGAAGAGGAAAACTATTGGAATCCGACCATCATTGATTGAATGTATTAAGAAAGCATACATTCCAGAGCCTGTTTTTCATATACTAGAATAAACTGTTGACATGCGAAGATTTATTCAAGGATCACATCATGAAGAAAAATGTATGAGCAACTTAATGGCATTAGCTTCCAACATCAATTTTGTTTCAAAAACGTTGATGGGAAAACACGTATATGGGGAAAACAATATTCAACTACTGCAGAATGGGGGCCTTCATCAGGTTTAACACTTTTTAAGTTCATTCCAGATCATCCAATATTTTCATCAAATTTTTTTTTTTTTTTTTGTAAGTAAGAAAATTGTATTACGTAAGGTGCCTGCAATGGCTAAAACAAGGTTCCAAAATTACAAAAATAATCCCCTGGAATTG